>WFAB01002957.1:0-23518 GCA_018977245.1 Lethenteron camtschaticum | reverse complement strand
CCAGGCCACCTACCCCCACCCCCCCACCCCCAGGCCACCTCCCCCCCACCCCCAGGCCACCTACCCCCACCCCCCCCCCCCCCAGGCCACCTACCCCCCCCCCAGGCCACCTACCCCCACCCCCCACCCCAGGCCACCTACCCCCCCCCCCAGGCCAACCTACCCCCCCCCCCCCCACCCCCCCCAGGCCACCTACCCCCCCCCCAGGCCACCTACCCCCCCCCCACCCCAGGCCACCTACCCCCCCCCAGGCCACCTCCCCCACCCCCCCCCCCCCAGGCCACCTACCCCCAGGCCACCTACCCCACCGCCCCCCCCAGGCCACCTACCCCCCCCCCCCCACCCCCAGGCCACCTACCCCCCCCCCAGGCCACCTACCCCACCCCCCCCCCAGGCCACCTACCCCACCCCCCCCCACCCCCAGGCCACCTACCCCCCCCCAGGCCACCTACCCCACCCCCCCCACCCCCCAGGCACCTACCCCACCCCCCAGGCCACCTACCCCACCGCCCCCCCCCAGGCCACCTACCCCCACCCCCCCCCACCCCCAGGCCACCTACCCCCCCCCCCCCCCAGGCCACCTACCCCACCCCCCCCACCCCCCCAGGCCACCTACCCCACCCCCCCAGGCCACCTACCCCCACCGCCCCCCCCCCCCAGGCCACCTACCCCACCCCCCCCACCCCCAGGCCACCTACCCCCTCCCCCCCAGGCCACCTACCCCCACCCCCCCCCACCCCCCAGGCCACCTACCCCACCCCCCCAGGCCACCTACCCCCACCGCCCCCCCCCCCCAGGCCACCTACCCCCACCCCCCCCCCCACCCCAGGCCACCTACCCCCCCCCCCAGGCCACCTACCCCCACCCCCCCCCACCCCCCCAGCCACCTACCCCACCCCCCCCCACCCCAGGCCACCTACCCCCACCCCCCCCACCCCCCAGGCCACCTACCCCCCCCCCCCAGGCCACCTACCCCCACCCCCCCCCCACCCCCAGGCCACCTACCCCCACCCCCCCCCACCCCCAGGCCACCTACCCCACCCCCCCAGGCCACCTACCCCCCCCACCCCTAGGCCACCGCCGACCCAAACGACAGAGGCTCTGTGACCCGGGTCTTGAACCCAGGCCTCTCACATTAGCTGCCTCATTGCGCATGACACTCAGACACAGACATTGCCAAGTTCCCCGTGAACATTACAGACGGAGGGGGAGAGGGAGGGAGGGATGAGGGGGGGGGGTCCCGCACCTGGCCCCAGGGCTCCAACTCAGGGGATCATCAACTGCGGCTCATTACACTCAGGCCCTGACACGGCCATCACGAGCCCCCTGAGAGGCAGAGCCGCGTCTGGGTTCAATCCTTGTTTACAATCATGACGAACTCTCTCCCCCCCCCCCATCTCTCTCTCTCTCTCCCCCCCCCTCTCATTAACCACGCTCTCTCCCCCTCTCTCCCATCGCTCCTTTTTCTCATCCGCCCTCTCTCTACTCTCCCGTATCTCTCTCTCCTCCCTCCTACCTCTCATCCACGCTCGGTGTATTCGGCACTTTGCTTCGTTCATCATTTAGTTTTTTTCGTTTTTTTGCAATGCTTTGATTTCTGTGCCTCCCCCCACCCCCCCCCCCTGTTTTCAATGAAATATTTCACGAAAGATTTCACGCTCTGCTCTCCTTACCCATTCCCGCTCTCTCTCTACCCCCTCCCTCCCTCTCCTCTTCCTTTTCTCTCTCTCCCCCCTCTCTCTCTTTTTTTATGATCAGAAGAAACAAGAAGATGCTCGGTGTAGTCGGCACTTTGCTTCGTTCATCATTTCGTAATTTTTTTTTTTAATAACTTTGCTTTATGTAAACCCCCACCTCTCGCTCACTCTCTCTGTCACTCTCTCGCTCACTCTCTCTGTCACTCTCTCGGTCACTCTCTCGGTCACTCTCTCGGTCACTCTCTCGGTCACTCTCTCGGTCACTCTCTCTGTCACTCTCTCAGTCACTCTCTCGGTCACTCTCTCGGTCACTCTCTCCGGTCACTCTCCCGCTCACTCTCTCTGTCACTCTCTCAGTCACTCTCTCGGTCACTCTCTCGGTCACTCTCTCGGTCACTCTCTCGGTCACTCTCTCGCTCACTCTCTCTGTCACTCTCTCAGTCACTCTCTCGGTCACTCTCTCGGTCACTCTCTCGGTCACTCTCTCGGTCACTCTCTCGGTCACTCTCTCTGTCACTCTCTCGGTCACTCTCTCTGTCACTCTCTCGGTCACTCTCTCGCTCACTCTCTCTGTCACTCTCTCGGTCACTCTCTCGGTCACTCTCTCTGTCACTCTCTCGGTCACTCTCTCGCTCACTCTCTCTGTCACTCTCTCGCTCACTCTCTCGGTCACTCTCTCGGTCACTCTCTCGGTCACTCTCTCGGTCACTCTCTCTGGTCACTCTCTCGGTCACTCTCTCGGTCACTCTCTCGGTCACTCTCTCGCTCACTCTCTCTGTCACTCTCTCAGTCACTCTCTCGGTCACTCTCTCGGTCACTCTCTCGGTCACTCTCTCGGTCACTCTCTCGGTCACTCTCTCGGTCACTCTCTCTGTCACTCTCTCGGTCACTCTCTCTGTCACTCTCTCAGTCACTCTCTCGGTCACTCTCTCGGTCACTCTCTCGGTCACTCTCTCGGTCACTCTTCTCGGTCACTCTCTCGGTCACTTCTCTCGGTCACTCTCTCTGTCACTCTCTCGGTCCACTCTCTCTGTCACTCTCTCGGTCACTCTCTCGGTCACTCTCCCGCTCACTCTCTCGGTCACTCTCTCGGTCACTCTTCTCGCTCACTCTCTCGGTCACTCTCTTCGGTCACTCTCTCGCTCACTCTCTCGGTCACCTCTCTCGGTCACTCTCTCGTCACTCTCTCGCTCACTCTCTCGGTCACTCTCTCGCTCACTCTCTCTGTCACTCTCTCGTCACTCTCTCGGTCACTCTCTCGTCACTCCTCTTCACTCTCTCGGTCACTCTCCCGCTCACTCTCTCGGTCACTCTCTCGCTCACTCTCTCGGTCACTCTCTCTGTCACTCTCTCGGTCACTCTCTCGGTCACTCTCTCGCTCACTTCTCTGTCACTCTCTCGGTCACTCTCTCGCTCACTCTCTCTGTCACTCTCTCGGTCACTCTCTCGGTCACTCTCTCGCTCACTCTCTCTGTCACTCTCTCGGTCACTCTCCCCGCTCACTCTCTCGGTCACTCTCTCGGTCACTCTCTCGCTCACTCTCTCTGTCACTCTCTCGGTCACTCTCTCGGTCACTCTCTCCGGTCACTCTCTCGCTCACTCTCTCGGTCACTCTCTCGGTCACTCTCTCGCTCACTCTCTCTGTCACTCTCTCGGTCACTCTCTCGGTCACTCTCTCGGTCACTCTCTCGGTCACTCTCTCGCTCACTCTCTCTGTCACTCTCTCGGTCACTCTCTCGTCACTCTCTCGGTCACTCTCTCGGTCACTCCTCTCGCTCACTCTCTCTGTCACTCTCTGGTCACTCTCTCGGTCACTCTCTCGGTCACTCCTCGCTCACTCTCTCTGTCACTCTCTCGGTCACTCTCTCGGTCACTCTCTCGGTCACTCTCTCTGTCACTCTCTCGGTCACTCTCTCGGTCACTCTCTCGGTCACTCTCTCGCTCACTCTCTCTGTCACTCTCTCGGTCACTCTCTCGGTCACTCCTCTCACTCTCCGCTCACTCTCTCGGTCACTCTCTCGGTCACTCTCTCGTCACTCTCTCGGTCACTCTCTCGGTCACTCTCTCGGTCACTCTCTCGCTCACTCTCTCGGTCACTCTCTCGGTCACTCTCTCGCTCACTCTCTCGTCACTCTCTCGGTCACTCTCTCGGTCACTCTCTCGTCACTCTCTCGCTCACTCTCTCGGTCACTCTCTCGGTCACTCTCTCGCTCACTCTCTCTGTCACTCTCTCGGTCACTCTCTCGGTCACTCTCTCGCTCACTCTCTCTGTCACTCTCTCGGTCACTCTCTCGGTCACTCTCCCGCTCACTCTCTCGGTCACTCTCTCGGTCACTCTCTCGCTCACTCTCTCTGTCACTCTCGTCACTCTCTCGGTCACTCTCTCGTCACTCTCTCGCTCACTCTCTCGGTCACTCTCTCGGTCACTCTCTCGGTCACTCTCTCGCTCACTCTCTCTGTCACTCTCTCGGTCACTCTCTCGTCACTCTCTCGGTCACTCTTCTCGGTCACTCTCTCGGTCACTCTCTCGCTCACTCTCTCTGTCACTCTCTCGGTCACTCTCTCGGTCACTCTCTCGCTCACTCTCTCTGTCACTCTCTCGGTCACTCTCTCGGTCACTCTCTCGGTCACTCTCTCGGTCACTCTCTCTGTCACTCTCTCGGTCACTCTCTCGGTCACTCTCTCGGTCACTCTCTCGCTCACTCTCTCGCTCACTCTCTCTGTCACTCTCTCGGTCACTCTCTCGGTCACTCTCTCTGCTCACTCTCTCGCTCACTCTCTCGGTCACTCTCTCGTCACTCTCTCGGTCACTCTCTCGCTCACTCTCTCTGTCACTCTCTCGGTCACTCTCTCGGTCACTCTCTCTGTCACTCTCTCGGTCACTCTCTCGGTCACTCTCTCTGTCACTCTCTCGGTCACTCTCTCGGTCACTCTCTCGCTCACTCTCTCTGTCACTCTCTCGTCACTCTCTCGGTCACTCTCTCGGTCACTCTCTCTGTCACTCTCTCGGTCACTCTCTCGCTCACTCTCTCTGTCACTCTCTCGGTCACTCTCTCGGTCACTCTCTCGTCACTCTCTCTGTCACTCTCTCGGTCACTCTCTCCTCACTCTCTCTGTCACTCTCTCGTCACTCCTCGGTCACTCTCTCTGTCACCTCCTCCTCCTCGCTCACTCTCTCTGTCACTCTCTCGGTCACTCTCTCTGTCACTCTCTCGGTCACTCTCTCGTCACTCTCTCTGTCACTCTCTCGGTCACTCACTCGGTCACTCTCTCGGTCACTCCTCGGTCACTCTCTCGGTCACTCTCTCGGTCACTCACTCGGTCACTCCTCGGTCACTCTCTCGGTCACTCTCTCGGTCACTCACTCGGTCACTCTCTCGGTCACTCTCTCGGTCACTCTCTCGGTCACTCTCTCGGTCACTCACTCGGTCACTCACTCGTCACTCTCTCGGTCACTCTCTCGGTCACTCATCGGTCACTCTCTCGGTCACTCTCTCGGTCACTCACTCGGTCACTCACTCGTCATCACTCGGTCACTCTCTCGGTCACTCACTCGGTCACTCTCTCGGTCACTCTCTCGGTCACTCACTCGGTCACTCACTCGGTCACTCTCTCGGTCACTCTCTCGGTCACTCTCTCGGTCACTCACTCGGTCACTCACTCGGCACTCTCTCGGTCACTCTCTCGGTCACCCGTCTCCTCGGTCACTCACTCCGGTCACTCTCTCGGTCACTCACTCGGTCACTCTCTCGGTCACTCTCTCGTCACTCACTCGGTCACTCACTCGGTCACTCTCTCGGTCACTCTCTCGGTCACTCTCTCTGTCACTCACTCGGTCACTCACTCGGTCACCTCTCTCGGTCACTCTCTCGGTCACTCACTCGGTCACTCTCTCGGTCACTCTCTCTGTCACTCTCTCGCTCACTCTCTCGCTCACTCTCTCGGTCACTCTCTCAGTCACTCTCTCGGTCACTCTCTCTGTCACTCTCTCGCTCACTCTCTCGCTCACTCTCTCGGTCACTCTCTCGGTCACTCTCTCGCTCACTCTCTCGGTCACTCTCTCAGTCACTCTCTCTGTCACTCTCTCTGTCACTCTCTCGGTCACTCTCTCTGTCACTCTCTCGCTCACTCTCTCGCTCACTCTCTCGGTCACTCTCTCAGTCACTCTCTCGGTCACTCTCTCGGTCACTCTCTCTGTCACTCTCTCAGTCACTCTCTCGGTCACTCTCTCGGTCACTCTCTCTGTCACTCTCTCAGTCACTCTCTCGTCACTCTCTCTGTCACTCTCTCTGTCACTCTCTCAGTCACTCTCTCGGTCACTCTCTCGGTCACTCTCTCGGTCACTCTCTCAGTCACTCTCTCGGTCACTCTCTCAGTCACTCACTCGGTCACTCTCTCGGTCACTCTCTCGGTCACTCTCTCAGTGACTCTCTCGGTCACTCTCTCTGTCACTCTCTCGGTCACTCTCTCGGTCACTCTCTCGGTCACTCTCTCTGTCACTCTCTCTGTCACTCTCTCGGTCACTCTCTCGGTCACTCTCTCGGTCACTCTCTCGGTCACTCTCTCTGTCACTCTCTCGGTCACTCTCTCGGTCACTCTCTCGGTCACTCTCTCTGTCACTCTCTCTGTCCACTCCTCGTCCTCTCTCGGTCACTCTCTCGGTCACTCTCTGTCACTCTCTCGGTCATCTCTCGGTCACTCTCTCTGTCACTCTCTCTGTCACTCTCTCGGTCACTCTCTCGGTCACTCTCTCTGTCACTCTCTCGGTCACTCTCTCGGTCACTCTCTCGGTCACTCTCTCTGTCACTCTCTCGGTCACTCTCTCGGTCACTCTCTCGGTCACTCTCTCTGTCACTCTCTCGGTCACTCTCTCGGTCACTCTCTCGCTCACTCTCTCCTCTTCGTCACTCTCTCGGTCACTCTCTCGGTCACTCTCTCGGTCACTCTCTCGGTCACTCTCTCGGTCACTCTCTCTGTCACTCTCTCGCTCACTCTCTCGGTCACTCTCTCTGTCACTCTCTCGGTCACTCTCTCGGTCACTCTCTCGGTCACTCTCTCTGTCACTCTCTCGGTCACTCTCTCGGTCACTCTCTCTGTCACTCTCTCGGTCACTCTCTCGGTCACTCTCTCGGTCACTCTCTCGGTCACTCTCTTGGTCACTCTCTCGGCTCACTCTCTGTCCTCTTCGTCACTCTATCGTCACTCTCTCTGTCACTCTCTCTGTCACTCTCTCGTCACTCTCTCGGTCACTCTCTCGGTCACTCTCGGTCACTCTCTCGGTCACTCTCTCGGTCACTCTCTCGGTCACTCTATCGGTCACTCTATCGGTCACTCTCTCGGTCACTCTATCGGTCACTCTCTCGGTCACTCTCTCGGTCACTCTCTCTGTCACTCTCTCGGTCACTCTCTCGTCACTCTCTCGGTCACTCTCTCGGTCACTCTCTCGGTCACTCTATCGGTCACTCTCTCTGTCACTCTCTCGGTCACTCTCTCTGTCACTCTCTCTGTCACTCTCTCGGTCACTCTCTCGGTCACTCTCTCGGTCACTCTCTCGCTCACTCTCTCGGTCACTCTCTCGGTCACTCTCTCGGTCACTCTCTCGGTCACTCTCTCTGTCACTCTCTCACTCACTCTCTTGGTCACTCTCTCGGTCACTCTATCGGTCACTCTCTCGCTCACCCTCTCGCTCACCCTCTCGCTCACTCTCTCGCTCACCCTCTCGCTCACTCTCTCGCTCACTCTCTCGTTCTGCCACGCAGCCCTTCTCGCAGTCCGACGGCCTCCGATGGGTAGCTCATATCAGCATGCAGAGCTCCCAGTCATCTGCCACCGAGCACACGGCCTCCTCCAGCGCCCACTGCTCCACACTCTCTCCTCCCTTTCTTTTTTTCTCCTTTACGATCAGACGAAACACGAAGATGCTCGGTGCATTTGCCAATTTGCTTCGTTCATCGTTTCGTGTTTTTATGGTTTGCTTTCCGTAACCCCCCCCCGCTCCCCTTTTTAAATGAAATATTTGACAAAATATTTGTCGCTCTGCTCTCCTTCTTACCCCTTCCCTATCTCTCTACCCCCTCTCTCTAACCTCTCTATCTCTACCCCCTCTCTCTCTACCCCTCTCTCTCTACCCCGTCTCTCTCTACCCCTCTCTCTAACCTCTCTCTCTCTCTCTACCCCTCTCTCTCTACCCCCTCTCTCTCTACCCCCTCTCTCTACCCCCTCTCTCCCTCCCCTATGTCTATGTGTTCCCTGTTTTCCACCACCATCACCCACTACCACCATACCACCACTCCTACCACCACCACCAGCCACCACCACCACTAGCCACCACCACCCACCACCACTCCTACCACAACCACCACTAGACACCACCAACCACCACCGCTACACACTACCACCACCACCACCCACCCACCACCCAATAACAATGTCTACAATGAGTGATTTCAGATTGGCATTGGCGGTTACAATGAAATTAACCACCACCCGTACCCCAAACAAAGACAAAGATCCCCCGTGCAGCCTGTAACAGACTGTAGGGGCAAGTGCTGTTAGCGAGCAGCACCTATGAAGGCCGGCACGGCACACGAGGGGGTGGGTGGCCAGCACCACGCCCGGCCGCCTTTGTCTCCCCGGTGGCGATTTCTACCACACACCGCACCGAGTACTCATTTTGAGGCTGAGTCGACCTAGGGGGAGTCCCAGGAGCGGTTCAGATAATCGTCACTGGTGTTGGCAGCGCACACGAGGTCTCACTCAGGGAGCAATCGCGTGGGGAACCACAGCGCCTCAGCACGCGTGCCTTCCCCGCCAGTTATATATAAACTTGATATAAAGATAAAATATACACGTATGTTGACATTTTTAATATATTATGACGATAAATATTCTATGAAAATATATTATAAATGATATGTGTTAATATTATGTGTGTGTATATTACGTATAATATGTATTATAATGATATATATATATGTTACATAATATTTATATGTATTAGATATACTATGATTATTTATATACATATCAAATGAAATTTCTTCATGAAAATAATGTTAAAGGGGACAGTGCCTTGTTTCGTTCATCGACTCATTCACCGAATCACCTTCATAGGTCCGTCTGTTTCATTCACTGAGCTCGTGACGATGAATCATTCAACGTTGTTCACGTGCTCGAACGGTCATGCGAGCAAACCACACACACACACAGACACACACACACACAGACACACACAGACACACACACAGACACACACACACAGACACACACACACAGAGACACACACAGATACATACACACAGACACACACAGACACAGATACACACACAGACACACACACAGACACACACACACAGACGCACACACACAGACACACACACACAGACACACACACACAGATACACACACAGACACACACACAGACACACACACACAGACACACACACAGATACACACACAGACACACACACAGACACACACACAGACACACGCACAGACACACACACAGACACACACACAGACACACACACAGATACACACACAGACACACACACAGACACACACACAGACACACACACAGACACACGCACAGACACACACACAGACACACACACACAGACACACACACACAAACACACACACAGACTATCTCACTCACTCATAATTATTCGCTGACTCACTCACACATCATACACTCACTTACACTACCACTGACTCACTCATCATACGCTGACTCACTCACACATAATGCACTCACACTACCACTGACTCACTCACACATCATACACTCACTCACACTACCACTGACTCACTCAAACATCATACATTCACTCACACTACCACTGACTCACACATCATACGCTGACTCACTCACACATCATACACTCACACTACCACTGACTCACTCACACATCATACACTCACTCACACTAACACTGACTCACTCACACATCATACATTCACTCACACTACCACTGACTCACTCACACATCATACACTCACTCACACTACCACTGACTCACACATTATATACTGACTCACTCATCATACACTGACTCACACATCATACACTGACTCACTCTTCAAACGTTGACTCACACATCATACACTCACTCACACTACCACTGACTCACTCACACATCATACACTCACTCTACCACTGACTCACTCACACATCATATACTGACTCACTCATCATACACTGACTCACACATCATACACTCACTTACACTACCACTGACTCACACTTCATACGTTGACTCACACATCATACATTCACTCACACTGCCACTGACTCACTCACACATTATACACTCACTCACACATCATACACTCACTCACTCTACCACTGACTCACTCACACATCATACACTGACTCACTCACTCATCATACACTGACTCACTCTTCATACGTTGACTCACACATCACACACTGACTCTTTCATCATACGCTGACTGACTCACACATCATACACTCACTCACACGGCCACTGACTCACTCACACATCATACTCTGGGAGCGTCATGCTGCCAGCTATGGCTGCAAGTTTGGTCGTACACGTCATGTACATCGTTTATTGTTAAATTTGAATCAAAGTTCTTTTGATTACTGTTGTTACATTGTATTTTATAGCTTCATTTTGGTGATTTCGAAAACAAATGGTTAAGCCATGTTTCTTGCGGAAGTGTGGAGTTGGCCTGCTAACTTGAATCTAAATTCTCTTATGGTTGTTATTGTTTATCTTGCATCACACTGGTGATTTTTTGCACACAGCGTTGTAATACTGTGTTTTTTTTCTGGAAGATTTGTTGATTTATCCAGGATGTTTCTGTTGCGCCTCGTCGCTTTAAGACGTTTCTTGTTCATATTTTGTTTGTTGCGGTTGCACCCGACTCAAGAGCTGCATGGCTCACAGGGCTACACCTAATGAATGTAACTTGAAAACTTGAAACTCATCGACTAACCCACTCAACCACCCAGCAAATAACTTTCCCACTCACTCATCCACCCAGCCACTCGCCTAGACACTCGCCCACCCACACACTCACCCATTGGCACACTCACCTACACACTCACCCACCCACCCACTCATCCACCCACCCACTCGCCGAGACACTCGCCCACCCACTCATCCACCCACCCACTCGCCCACTCGCCTACACTCTGACCCACCTAACCACTCACCCACTCGCCCACTCGCCTACACACTCACCCACCCGCCCACTCGCCTACACACTCACCCACCCACCCGCCCACTCGCCTACACACTCACCCACCCGCCCACTCGCTCACTCACCTACACACTCACCCACCCACCCGCCCACTCGCCTACACACTCACCACCCACCCGCCCACCCGCCTACTCACTCAGCCACCCACCCACTTGCCCACTCGCCTACACACTCAACCACCCCACTCACCCACTCGCCCACTCGCCAACACACTCACCCACCCACCCACTCACCCACTCGCCCACACACTCACCCACCCACTCGCCCACTCGCCTACAAACTCACCCACCCGCCCACTCGCTCACTCACCTACACACTCACCCACCCACCCGCCAACTCGCCTACACACTCACCCACCCGCCCACTCGCCTACACACTCACCCACCCACCCGCCCACCCGCCTACTCACTCAGCCACCCACTCACCCACTCGCCCACTCGCCTACACACTCACCCACCCACCCACTCACAAACTCGCCCACACACTCACCCACCCATCCACTCGCCCACTCGCCTACACACCCACCCACCCACTCGCCACTCGCCTACACACTCACCCACTCGCCCGCCTACACACTCACCCACCATCCACCAACTCGCCCACTCGCCTACACACTCACCCACCCACCCACTCGCTCACTCACCTACACACTGACCCACCCACCCACTCACTCACCCACTCACCCACTCACCCACCCACCCACTCACCCACTCGCCCACCCACCCGCCCAATCGCCTACACACTCACCCACCCACCCACTCGCTCACTTACCTACACACTCACTCACCCACCCACCCACATGCCCACTCACCCACTCACCTACACACTCACCCACCCACCCACTCACCCACCCGCCCACTCGCCTACACACTCACCCACCCACCCACTCGCTCACTCACCTACACACTCACTCACCCACCCACCCACTCACTCACCCACTCACCCACCCACCCGCCCACCCACTCACTCACTCACCCACTCACCCACCCACCCACTCACTCACCCACTCACCCACCCACCCACTCACCCACTCACCCACCCACTCACTCACCCACTCACCCACCCACCCACTCACTCACCCACTCACCCACCCACCCACTCACTCACCCACTCACTCACCCACCCACCCACCCACCCACTCACTCACCCACCCACCCATTCACTCACCCAGTCACTCACCCACTCACTCACCCACCCACCCACCCACTCACTCACCCACTCACCCACTCATCCACCCACCCACTCACTCACCCACCCACCCACCCACTCACTCACTCACCCATCCACTCACTCACCCAGTCACTCACCCACTCACTCACCCACCCACCCACCCACTCACTCACCCACCCACCCACCCACTCACTCACCCACTCACTCACTCACCCACCCACCCAGTCACTCACCCACTCACTCACCCACCCACCCACCCACTCCACTCACCCACCCACCCACCCACTCACTCACCCACTCACCCACCCACCCACCCACCCACCCACTCACTCACCCACCCACCCACCCACCCACTCACTCACTCACCCATGCACTCACTCACCCAGTCACTCACCCACTCACTCACCCACCACCCACTCACTCACCCACCCACCCACCCACTCACTCACTCACTCACCCACTCACTCACTCACCCACCCACCCACTCACTCACCCACTCACCCATCCACTCACTCACCCAGTCACTCACCCACTCACTCACCCACCCACCCACCCACTCACTCACCCACCCACCCACCCACTCACTCACCCACTCACTCACCCACCCACCCACTCACTCACCCACTCACCCACCCACCCACCCACTCACTCACCCACTCACCCACCCACCCACCCACCCACCCACTCACTCACCCACTCACTCACTCACTCACCCACCCACCCACCCACTCACCTACACACTCACTCACCCATCCACCCACTCACTCACCCACCCACCCACCCACCCACTCACTCACCCACTCACCCACCCACCCACCCACTCACTCACCCACTCACCCACCCACCCACCCACCCACCCCCACTCACTCACCACCCACTCACTCACTCCACCCACTCACCCACTCACCCACCCACTCACTCACCACTCACCCACTCACCCACCATCACCCACTCACCCACCCCCACTCACCCACTCACCCACCCCACTCACCCACCCACTCCTCACCCACCCACCCACCCACTCACTCACCCACTCACTCACCCACCCACCCACCCACTCACTCACCCACCCACTCACCCACTCGCCTACACACTCACTCACCCACTCACTCACTCAATCACCTACACACTCACCCACCCACACACCCGCCCACTCGCCTACACACTCACCCACCCACCCACTCGCTCACTCACCTACACACTCACTCACCCACCCACTCACTCACCCACCCACTCACTCACCCACCCACTCCTCACTCACCCACTCACCCACCCCACCCACCCACTCACTCACTCACCCACCCACCCACCCACCCACTCACTCACCCACCCGCCCACCCACCCACCCACTGACTCGTAAAGCAGTCGGATTTGCACCTCCGCAAGCTCAGAATGAATATGTAAAAGGAGTGCACATCGTGAAATGCGCTGCAGAGCCCTCGCTCTCTCTCGCACTCGCTCTCGCCCTCTCTCTCAATATTCCGAGCACAGAAAAATGAAATTAACACAAAAAAATAGCAAATGTGAAATGCCAGAGAAATTGCTCGCCACGGTTATGCATCATTAAGGCAACGGGAGGAACAGCGCCGGAGTGCGCGCCGTCGATTAGCAACGGTTGGCTACGTACGGCGCGCAAGAAGTTAAAGGCACGCACGTACGAAGACTCTTAAAGAGGGCCGTAGACTCGCACAGAGAGCCATAGACTCACACAGAGAGCTGTAGACTCACACAGAGAGCCGTAGACTCGCACAGAGAGCCATAGACTCACACAGAGAGCCATAGACTCACACAGAGAGCCGTAGACTCACACAGAGAGCCGTAGACTCACACAGAGAGCCATAGACTCACACAGAGAGCCATAGACTCACACAGAGAGCCGTAGACTCACACAGCACACAGAGGGCCGTAGACTCACAGAGAGCCATAGACTCACACAGAGAGCTGTAGACTCACACAGAGAGCCGTAAACTCACACAGAGAGCCATAGACTCACACAGAGAGCCGTAGACTCACACAGAGAGCCATAGACTCACACAGAGAGCCATAGACTCACACAGAGAGCTGTAGACTCACACAGAGAGCCGTAGACTCACACAGAGAGCCATAGACTCACACAGAGAGCCATAGACTCACACAGAGAGCTGTAGACTCACACAGAGAGCCGTAGACTCACACAGAGAGCCATAGACTCACACAGAGAGCCATAGACTCACACAGAGAGCTGTAGACTCACACAGAGAGCCGTAGACTCACACAGAGAGCCATAGACTCACACAGAGAGCTGTAGACTCACACAGAGAGCCATAAACTTACACAGAGAGCTGTAGACTCACACAGAGAACCTTTGAATAACAGAGAGCCATAGACTTACACAGAGAGCCCATAGACTTACACAGAGAGCCATAGACTCACACAGAGAGCCATAGACTTACACAGAGAGCCATAGACTCACACAGAGAGCCATAGACTTACACAGAGAGCCATAGACTCACACAGAGAACCTTTGAATAACAGAGAGCCATAGACTTACACAGAGAGCCATAGACTCACACAGAGGGCTGTAGACTCGCACAGAGAGCCATAGACTCGCACAGAGACCCATAGACTCACACAGAGACCCATAGATTCGCACAGAGAGCCATAGACTCACACAGAGACCCGTAGACTCACATAGAGAGCCTTAGACTCACACAGAGAGCCATAGACTCACACAGAGAGACTTTGAATAACAGAGAGCCATAGACTCACACAGAGCGCCATAGACTCACACAGAGAGACATAGACTCACACAGAGCCATAGACTCACACAGAGAGCCATAGACTCACACAGAGAGCCATAGACTCACACAGAAAGCCATAGACTCACACAGAGAGACATAGACTCACACAGAGAGCCATAGACTCAAACAGAGCCATAGACTAACACAGAGAGCCATAGACTCACACAGAGCCATAGACTCACACAGAGAGCCATAGACTCACACAGAGAGCCATAGACTCACACAGAGGGCTGTAGATTCGCACAGAGACCCATAGACTCACACAGAGAGCCACAGACTCACACAGAGAGCCTTTGAATAACAGAGCGCCATAGACTCACACAGAGAGCCATAGACTCACACAGAGCCATAGACTCACACAGAGAGCCATAGAGTCGCACAGAGAGCCATAGACTCGCACAGAGACACATAGACTCACACAGAGAGCCATAGACTCACACAGAGAGCCATAGACTCACACAGAGAGCCATAGACTCACACAGAGAGCCATAGACTCGCACAAAGAGCCATAGACTCACACAGAGAGCCATAGACTCACACAAAGAGCCATAGACTCACACAGAGAGCCATAGGTTCACACAGAGAACCGTAAATTCGGGCAGAGAGTCATAGACACACCACACAGGGAGGCATAGGCTCACTCAGAGAGCCATAGACTCACAAAGAGAGCCGTAGACTCACCACAGAGAGCCATAGACTAATGAGAATGAAACCCATACACTCGCAACCCATCGAGTTCTATGTGTATCTGTTTGATTATATGGGTCACTGCGTTAGTATGTGGCTTTATGTCTGATGAGTCGACAGCTCTCTGTGTGAGTCTATGGGTATCTGTTTGATTATATGGTTATCTGTGAGTCTACGGGTCTCTGTGTGATACTAATGGTCTCTGCATGAGTCTCTGCGTGAGTCTATGAGTCTCTATGTGAGTCTCTGTGTCTCTATGTGAGTCTATGTGTCTCTGCGTGAGTCTATGGATCTCTATATGAGTCTATGGGTCTCTGGATTTGTCTATGGGACTGCGTGAGTCTCTATGTCTCTGGGTGAGTCTATGGTTCTCTGGGCGAGTCTATGGGTCTCTGCTTGAGTCTATGTGTCTCTATGTGAGTCTATGGGTCTCTATGTGAGTCTATGGATCTCTATGTGAGTCTATGGATCTCCATGTGAGCCTATGGGTCTCTATGTGAGTCAATAGGTCTCTGCTTGTGTCTATGGGTCTCTATGTGAGTCTATGGATGTATATGTGAGTCTATGTGTCTCTGGGTGAGTCTATGGGTCTCTGCTTGAGTCTATGTGTCTCTGTGTGAGTCTATGGGTCTCTGCTTGAGTCTATGTGTCTCTGTGTGAGTGTATATGTCTCTGTGTGAGTCTATGGGTCTCTGTGTGAGTCTATGGGTCTCTGGGTGAGTCTATGGGTCTCTGCTTGAGTCTATGTGTCTCTGTGTGAGTCTATGGGTCTCTGCTTGAGTCTATGTGTCTCTGTGTGAGTGTATGTGTCTCTGTGTGAGTGTATATGTCTCTATGTGAGTCTGTGGGTCTCTGGGTGAGTCTATGGGTCTCTGTGTGAGTCTATGGGTCTCTGCTTGAGTCTATGTGTCTCTGTGTGAGTGTATATGTCTCTGTGTGAGTCTATGGGTCTCTGTGTGAGTCTATGGGTCTCTGTGTGAGTCTATGGGTCTCTGCTTGAGTCTATGTGTCTCTGTGTGAGTCTATGGGTCTCTGCTTGAGTCTATGTGTCTCTGTGTGAGTGTATGTGTCTCTGTGTGAGTGTATATGTCTCTATGTGAGTCTGTGGGTCTCTGGGTGAGTCTATTGGTCTCTGTGTGAGTCTATGGGTCTCTGCTTGAGTCTATGGATCTCTATGTGAGTCTATGGGTTTCTATGTGAGTCTATGTATCTCTATGTGAGCCTATGGGTCGCTGTGTGAGTCGATGGTTTTCTATGTGAGTCTATGTATCTCTGGGTGAGTCTATGGATCTCTATGTGAGTATATGGGTCGCTGTGTGAGTCTATGGATCTCTGGGTGAGTCTATGGGTCTCTGCTTGAGTCTATGTGTCTCTGTGTGAGTCTATGTATTTATATGGTTGTCTATGTGTCTCTGTGTGAGTCTATGGGTCTCTGTGTGAGTCTATGGGTCTCTGTCACCTTAACGCGTTCGGGAGACACGCGGGGTCTCCGGTTATGGCTGTAAGCCTAATTAGCACGGCTCTCTTCATTAAACGCGACTCGGTCTGATATCACGAAACAAAACAGAGAGACAAAGATCTCCCGTGTAGCCTTCTTAGATGGTTGGTGCAAGTTCTGTTCGCCAGTTAGCAGCATCAATGAAGGCCGGCACGGGGCAAGCTGGGTGGGGGGGGGGCTCGCAAGGAACCCTGCCCGGCCGCCTTTGTCTCCCCGAGTGGAGATGTGTACAACACACCACTCCAGCTGCAGTTCTCATTTGAGGCTGAGTCGACCTAGGGTAGGCCCTGGACCGGTTCAGAAAAGTCATCAATGGCGTTGCTGGCCGCGAGCGGGAATCCAGCTCGGGCATCGGCGTCTACCGCTGCGCCACCACTCCCCACATACCTACCGACAACACACACACTAACGCGTTCACACACACAACAACAACAACCGCCATTCGCCACTAAGTGGCGGTGACGTCACCACGACACACACACACGCCCGTACCCACACACACACACGTGTGTACAAAGACCCCCCATTCAGCCAGACTGTAGGGGCAAGTGCTGTTAGCGAGCACCTATGAAGGCCGGAACGGCACACGAGGGGTGGGTGGCCAACACCACGCCCGGCCACCTTTGTCTCCCTCCTGGCGATGTTTACACTTCACACCAGGTACTCATTTGAGGCTGAGTCGACCTAGGGGTGGCCCGGGACTGGTTCAGAAAATCTTCACTGGTGTTGGCCATGAGCGGGAATCGAACCCGGGTCGCCAGGTTCATAGTGCACACATAGACACACCTACACACACAACAACAACCGCTATTCGCCACTAAGTGGCGGTGACGTCACCACGACGCTTGTGCCAGGCCATGTGCACCTTTCAGGCCACGTGAAGTGTTGAACGTCCGCAGGAGGTCACGGGGCAGACCCAGCAGGTGCCACGGGTTTACTGACTGAGATGACTGAGATGACTGGCTGATGCTCCACCTGTGCCCCCTACTGTGCCAACTTGCTGTGCTTTAGCCACCCGGTGCTCCCCTCGTTGTTGTGAGCGTCGCTCCTCCGCCCTCCGTTGTTGTTGGAGGACAACTGCCTCCAACTGCCCAGTAGCGTCCTTCACGAGCCTCCTCCACAGAGGCCGATCTTGACACCGCTGGTACCAGTCATCGGCAAGTCCACTCAGCTCCACATCCTCCTGTACCACGTCACTCCATCTCTTCTTTAGCCCTGCCGCGCCCGTTTAGCCGCCTTTATCCGACCGAACAAAAGCTGTTAGGCATGCGGTGGCTGGGCATGCGGGCTACATGACCCACCCAACGCAGCCTTGCCTGCCGGAGGAGCTCACCGATGGACTTTGTCCAGATCTTTCAAGGATATGTGAGCTCCTCACACAATCCAGCCTGGTTAAACCCAGGATGGATCGGAGGCAAGCCAACTTAAATGTTTCTAACCATATTCTTAGGTTTTCTCGGTAAAGTCACGTAGGTAAAACATTAAAATTAATGAAAGTAAAATAAAATAAAAATAAAAAAAATAAAAAAATAAAAATCACGACGTTTTGGAGGCAACACAAGTCTCCGTCATCAGGTGGGACCGTCACAGCCAGATTTGCTGCATCAAGGCAGGTGCTTAGTTTTGGTGGGGCTAATGGTAAGGCCCCCCTCTTGGTGGCAAGCTCCAGGTTCAGCAGCAGCGCCTCCTCCTCCTCTGAGTGAGCAGCAATTACCAGATCATCGGCATACATAACATGGTTGAGCAATAGGGAGCCATCCTTTGACCGCATCTGGGCATCAATCAGCCTCCCATTTATCTGTACCAGATGGAGATTCCTCCGGTAGAGCTGTTGAAGTCTTCACGAACTACGTGGTTGAAATAGATGTTAAATAATGTGGGAGCCAGAAGACATCCCTGTCGCACCCTAAGGTGAACAGGGAATGGCTCTAACTCCCGGCCACCTAGTTTTACCTGGGCCCGCTCACCATCATGAAGATCCTTAAAGATCGTGAGCAGAGAATCAGGGACTCCGAAAGCACGAAGAACAACCCAGAGCCCAGGCCTACTGATGATTTCATAGGCATTGGCCAGGTCAATAAAGCAGAGGTGTAGGTCTTGTTGGAATTCCTTACACCTCTGATGTAGCAGACGGACAGAAAATATGGCATCTGTGCAGGACCGCCATATCCGGCACACTGAGGAGTGAGATGCCCCTGTAGTTGTCACAGTCTGTGCGGTGCCCTTTCTTAAAGAGGGGGACCACCAGGGCATCCTTCCAATCCTGCGGAACCCGTACAGTGGTCCAGACTGTTGTTATGATGTCATGTAGGGCAGTCTGTGCACAAATGCCATCCTCTTTCGCATTTTGCTTGAGATACCATCTCTGCCCGATGCCTTTCCTGGTCTCAGACTCTGTATCGCCTTCAGTACTTCCTCAACAGATGGCACCTCAGCCAGCCACTCACAGGAGGTGACTTCCTCCTCCATTATTTGAGGCACCGCAGCCTCAGCAGGGTTATACCCACTTTGTGCCATGATGTTTTCCTGGTTGAGCGATTTCCCCTCCCCCAGGACCTCACAGAAATGCTCAGCAAATCTGCAAACCTGTTCCTGGGGGTCAGAGATTGGATCACCGTTATTTCCCCTAATTATGGTAATAGGTGTGGTGCTGAAAGTTACTTTTTTGTGGATTTAAAGAGCGATTTGTGATCGCGGGCCATTGAGGCAGACTCCATCTCCTCAGCAACCCGCGACCACCACCCATCCTTGCAGCGCCTCACGTCTCTCTGAACCTCCGATCGAAGGCTGCGATAAGCCTCCTCATTCTCCGACGTGGGATGCTGTAGGCGATGAGAGTGGGCCTGTCGCTTTTTCTCAGGCAGCCGGAACACCTCCTCTGTCAGCCAGGGTCTCTGGGGAGGTCTGGACCGTGTACCCAAAGCTGCCATTGCAGCTGCATGAGTCACAGTCTTAAACCTCGCCCATTTCCCCTCGACATCAGAAGGAGTGGGGGACGATGCCAACCCCAGGCGCAAGCAATGATGAAATTCTCACTTGCAACTTACATCAGCTAGCTGAGACCAAGCCACAATGGGTTTGAATGGGGTCCTGGATGTACACCCACCACCGGAGTAGAAGAATGGCATGCACATTTTACAGATCACATGTTGATGGTCAGTGGGCAGATCAGCTCCACAGTAGGTCCTGGTGTCAAGGACATGGGCCCGCATCCGCTGTTTCATCAACATGTAGTCCAGCAGATGTTCTTGCTTGAACCCGGTATGCATCCATAATGTGTGGATGCGCCGATGCCAATTACAAGCCCATGGGCTGCACAGAAATCTAGCAGCCTCCTCCCGTTGTTATTGAGATGATCTAGCCCATGCCTTCCAATCACTCCAGACCAGGTGCAAGCATCATGACCAACTCGGGCATTGAAGTCACCCAACAAGATGACTCTATCCCGAGGGGCCACTTTAGCCAGCACCTGTGACAGGAGGTCATAGAAGGCATCTGACTCATCGGCCTTGCCTGGATTCCTCCACGGATGTTCGTCTTCGGTAGGGGCTTAAGTAACCACGACCACCATTCCTCGCCTCTGGTTGATGGGAAGGCGAACCAAAAGTAGCCTGGGGCTCACAGCTTCCCACACCTCACCGCCACGCTCCCACGCCCCCTTCATCATTTTGTTCAGAAGAAGAGCCACTCCCTGTTGTTTGGTAGTCTCCTGCCCCCGAGTAGAGAACTGTCCATCCCTCATGGTGTCAGGAGCCAGAGCCGGTCCACCGGACCTCCTGAATACCACATAGATCCAAACGGTACCGGTCCAGCTCCCGACAGAGGAGTGGCCGCCTCACCTCTGCAGTGAACGTTCGAACATTCCACGTGGCCATCCGTAGTGGCTTTTTGTTGTTTCTGGAGGAGCCCCGAGGGTAAGGATTCAGTCTCCTGGCTCCACCAAATGGGGTTTGCCAGGAGACGTCATAGACGCCTGTCCCCCGGGGCCTCCGGCACAATTTTTACATCGTATTTAAGTTGTAGTTAATTGAAGGTGGAGGGGTTACCCGTCACTCGCACCCATCCAGAGCCCCCATTTGGCCGCTGTGGTGGTTACAAACGCCATGAAGGGAAAGGCCAATCTAAGTTGGCCCTACCCCCCCAAGGCACTGCCCACCACAACGTTGCCGTCCGTCAACACGAGGAGGTAGGGGGTTGTTTAACACACAAACACGCCCGTACACACACAGACACACATGCGTACACATACACAATCGCGTACACACAAAGACAAAGATCCTCCGTGTAGCCTTACCAGACTGGTGGGGCAAGTGCTGTTAGCGAGCACCTATGGAGGCACGCGAGGGCGGTGGGTGGCCAGCACCACGCCCGGCCGCCTTTGTCTCCCCAGTGACGATGATAACACACCGCACCAAGGTACTCATTTGAGGCTGAGTCGACCTAGGCGAGGCTCTGGACTTGGTTGAGATAATCGCCACTTGCTTTGGCCGTGAGCGGGAATCGAACCCAGGTGGCCAGGTTTCCGTAGCGCAGCGTTGTGCTAACCGCTGCACCACCACTCCGCAATCGTGGACACTGACACACAGAGGCGACACCATTGGTACCTCATTTGCCAGTCAAAAATATGATAATTGATTTTTTACCCTTTTATCTGGCAACAAAACTGCGTCTTTTGGCGTCATTTGGTCCAACCCATGTGAGACTAGGCTCTAAGGAAAGCTGTCTCGGGTGTGGACCAATCAACTTCAAGGACAGTGCATAGATTATCAGAGTTATGTTTTGTGTTTGCATTATGACTGCAGGTATTGTGGTCTATGCAAACATGACTCCTCGTAAAAAAGGTGTCAGTTTTGTTGCCAGATAAAAGGGTAAAAAAAACAATTATCACAGTGGCGAATTCCGTTTTCGTGCACACACAAAAAAACAGGTACTCATTTTGAGGCTGAGTCGACCTAGGGGGTAGCCAGGCCGCCGGGATCGGTTCAAACGGGAGGGTGGCGGAGGTGGGGAGGCGGGGATCGAACTGGGGTCGCTCCGGGTTCACGGCCCGATGCGGCGCTAACCGCAGCGCCACCGCTCTTCGGCCGCCAGTCCGTCTGGTAAAGGCGGCGGTAATTGAAAGCGCGCCCGTGCCATTACAATGTCAATTACCGAGACGGCGACGTGGGAGTCCCAATTAATGGGTGTTTTACATTCCGCATTAATTAACCCACGTGCTGGGAGACCTTTAAGTGGGCTCCGTGTGAAAAGAACATTGCCCCTGTGTGTGTGTGCATGCGTGGGTGTGTGTGCATGTGTGTGTGCGTGTGTGTGTGAGTGAGTGGGTTTGTGCGTGCGTGTGTGCGTGGGTGTGTGCGTGTGTGTGTGCGTGTGTGCGTGTGTGTGTACGTGTGTGCGTGTGTGTGTGCGTGCGTGTGCGTGTGTGCGTGCGTGTGCGTGTGTCTGTGCGTCTGTGTGTGTGTATGGGTGTCTGTCCGAGTCTACGTCTCTGTGTGAGTGAGTCTACGGGTCTCTGTGCGAGTGAGTCTATGTCTCTCTGTGTGAGTGAGTCTATGGCTCTCTGTGTGGTGAGTCTATGGCTCTCTGTGTGAGTGAGTCTATGGGTCTCAGTGTGAGTGAGTATATGTCTCTCTGTGTGAGTGAGTCTATGTCTCTCTGTGTGAGTGAGTTTATGGCTCTCTGTGTGATGAGTCTATGTCTCTCTGTGTGAGTGAGTCTATAGCTCTCTGTGCGAGTGAGTCTATGGCTCTCTGTGCGAGTGAGTCTATGGCTCTCTGTGTGAGTCTATGGCTCTCTGTGTGAGTGAGTCTATGGCTCTCTGTGTGAGTGAGTCTACGGCTCTCTGTGTGAGTGAGTCTATGGCTCTCTGTGTGAGTGAGTCTATGGCTCTCTGTGTGAGTGTCTGACTCGCTGTGTGAGTGAGTCTATGTGTCTCTGTGTGAGTGAGTCTATGGCTCTCTTTGTGATAAGTCTATGGCTCTCTATGTGAGTGAGTCTATGGCTCTCTGTGTGAGTGAGTCTATGGCTCTCTGTGTGAGTGAGTCTATGGCTCTCTTTGTGATAAGTCTATGGCTCTCTGTGTGAGTGAGTCTATGGCTCTCTGTGTGAGTGGGTCTATGGCTCTCTGTGTGAGTCTGTGGCTCTTTGTGTGAGTGAGTATATGGCTCTCTGTGTGAGTGAGTCTATGGGTCTCTGTGTGAGTGAGTCTATGGGTCTATGTGTGAGTGAGTCTATGGCACTCTGTGTGAGTGAGTCTATGGCTCTCTGTGTGATTGAGTCTATGGGTCTCTGTGTGAGTGAGTCTATGGCTCTATGTGTGAGTGAGTCTATGGCTCTCTGTGTAAGTCTGTGGCTCTCTGTGTGAGTGAGTCTATGGCTCTCTGTGTGAGTGAGTCCTATGACATCTCTGTGTAGTGAGTCTATGGCTCTCTGTGTGAGTCTATGGGTGTCTATCT
>WFAB01002956.1:0-20000 GCA_018977245.1 Lethenteron camtschaticum | reverse complement strand
ACACTATTCTCCACTACTACACTACACACTACACTACACACTACACTACACTATAAACTACTACACTACTCTACACTACACTACACACTACACTACACACTACACTACACTATAAACTACTACACTACTCTACACTATTCTACACTACACACTACACTATACACTACACACTACACTACACACTACTCTATACTACACTACACTATACACTACACTACTACACTACACTATAAACTACTACACTACACACTACTCTACACTATTCTACACACTACACTACACACTACACTACACTATAAACTACTACACTATACACTACACTATACACTACTCTCCACTACTACACTACACTACACTACACACTACACTACACTATAAACTACTACACTACTCTACACTACTCTCCACTACTACACTACACACTACACTACACACTACACTACACTATAAACTACTACACTACTCTACACTATTCTACACTACACACTACACTACACACTACACTACACTATAAACTACTACACTACTCTACACTACACACTACACTACACTATAAACTACTACACTACTCTACACTACTCTCCACTACTACACTACACACTACACTACACTATAAACTACTACACTACTCTACACTACTCTCCACTACTACACTACACACTACACTACACACTACACTACACTATAAACTACTACACTACTCTACACTATTCTACACTACTACACTACACACTACACTACACACTACACTACACTATAAACTACTACACTACTCTACACTACTACTACTACACTACACTATACACTACACACTACACTACACACTACACTACACACTACACTATAAACTACTACACTACTCTACACTATTCTCCACTACTACACTACACACTACACTACACACTACACTACACTATAAACTACTACACTATACACTACACTACTCTCCACTACTACACTACACACTACACTACACACTACACTACACTATAAACTACTACACTACTCTACACTATTCTACACTACTACACTACACACCACACTACACACTACACTACACTATAAACTACTACACTACTCTACACTATTCTACACTACTACACTACACACTACACTACACACTACACTACACTATAAACTACTACACTACTCTACACTATTCTACACTACTACACTACACACTACACTACACACCACACTACACTATAAACTACTACACTACTCTACACTACTCTCCACACTACACTACACACTACACTACACACTACACTACACTATAATCTACACACTACTCTACACTATTCTACACTACACACTACACTACACACTACACTACACTATAAACTACTACACTACTCTACACTATTCTCCACTACTACACTACACACTACACTACACACTACACTACACTATAAACTACTACACTACTCTACACTATTCTAGCACTACACACTACACTACACACTACACTACACTATAAACTACTACACTACTCTACACTATTCTACACTACACACTACACTACACACTACACTACACTATAAACTACACACTACTCTACACTATTCTACACTACTACACTACACTATACACTACACACTACACTACACACTACACACTACTACACTACACTATACACTACACACTACACTATAAACTCACTACACTACACACTACTCTACACTATTCTACACTACTACACTACACACTACACTACACACTACACTACACTATAAACTACTACACTATACACTACACTACTACACTACTCTCCACTACTACACTACACACTACACTACACACTACACTACACTATAAACTACTACACTACTCTACACTACTCTCCACTACTACACTACACACTACACTACACACTACACTACACTATAAACTACTACACTACTCTACACTACTCTCCACTACTACACTACACACTACACTACACACTACACTACACTATAAACTACTACACTACTCTACACTATTCTACACTACTACACTACACACTACACTACACACTACACTACACTATAAACTACTACACTACTCTCCACTACTCTCCACTACTACACTACACACTACACTACACACTACACTACACTATAAACTACTACACTACTCTACACTACTCTACACACTACACTACACACTACACTACACACTACACTACACTATAAACNACTACACTATACACTACACTACTACACTACTCTCCACTACTACACTACACACTACACTACACTATAAACTACACACTACTCCACTACACTACACACTACACTACTACACTAAAACTACTCTACACACTACACTACTACACACCTATAAACTACTCTACACTACTCTACACTACTACACTACACTATAAACTACTACACTACACACTACACTACACACTACACTACTACTCTACTCTACACTATACACTACACACTACACTACTACACTACACACTACACTACTACACTACACTACTACTCTACTCTACACTACTACACTACACACTACACTACTACACTACACTACTACACTCTACACTACTACACTACACTACNACACTACACACTACACTANTGACACACTACACTACNACACTACACTACACTACTACACTACACACTACACTACTACACTACTACACTACACTACACACTACACACTACACTACTACACTACACACTACACTACTACTCTACTCTACACTACTACACTACTACACTACACTACTACACTACACACTACACTACTACACTACTCACTACTACACTACACACTACACTACACTATAAACTACACACTACTCTACACTACTACGCTACACACTACACTACTACACACTATAAACTACTCTACACTACTCTACACTACTACACTACACTATAAACTACTACACTACTCTACACTACTACACTACACACTACACTACATACACTACACACTACACACTACACTACACTACTACACACTATAAACTACTCTACACTACTCTACACTACTACACTACACTATAAACTACTACACTACACTACTACACTACACACTACACTACTCTACACTATACACTACACACTACACTACTACACTACACACTACACTACTACACTACACTACTACTCTACTCTACACACTACACTACACACTACACTACTACACTACACTACTACTCTACTCTACACTACTACACTACTACACACTACACACTACACACACACTACACTACTACACTACNACACTATACACTATACACTACACACACTACACTACACACTACACTACACACTACACACTACACACTACACTACACACTACACTACNACTCTACTCTACACACTACACTACACTACTACACTACACACACACTACACTACTACTCTACTCTACACTACTACACTACACTACACTACTACACTACACACTACACTACACACTACACTACATACTACACTACCTACTACACTACTACAACTACCTATACACTATACACTACNCATACACTACCACTACACTACACACTACACTACACACTACACTACACACTACACTACACTATAAACTACACACTACTCTACACTATTCTACACTACTACACTACACTACACACTACACTACACACTACTCTATACTACACACTACACTACAAACTACACTACACACTACACTATACACTACACACTACACTACACTATACTACTACACTACACACTACACTACTACACTATACACACACTACCANCTANACACTACACTATACACTATACCACTACACTCACACACTACACTACTACACTACACACTACACTANACACTACACTATACACTACTACACTACACACTACACTACACACTACACTACNACTCTACTCTACACATACACTACACACTACATAACACACTACAATACTACACTACTACACACTATAAACTACTCTACACTACTCTACACTACTACACTACACACTACACTACTACACTACACTACTACACTACACTACACACTACACTACACTATAAACTACTACACTACACACTATTCTACACTACTACACTACACTACACACTACACTACACACTACTCTATACTACACTACTACACTACACACTACACTACACACTACACTACACTATAAACTACTACACTATACACTACACTACTACACTACTCTCCACTATACACTACACACTACACTACACTATAAACACACACTACTACACTACTACACTACACACTACACTACTCTACACTACTACACTAAACTACACACTACTCTACACACTACACTACACACTACACTATACTCTACTCTACACTATACACTACACACTACACTACACACTACTACACACTACACTACACACTACACTACACACTACACTACTACACTACTCTATACACACACTACACACTACACTACTACACTACACCTACACACTACACACACACTACACACNACACTACACTACACACTACACTANACACTACANTACACACTACACTACACTACTACACTATAAACTACACACTACTCTACACACTACACTACACACTACACTACACACTACACTACACACTACACTACACATACACTACACACTACACTACACACTACACTACACTATAAACTATACACACACTACACTACACACTACACTACACACTACACTAACTACTACACTACACACACACTACACACTACTCACACTATAAACACTACACTACACACTACACTACTACACTACANACTACACTAACACTACACACTACACTATACACTACACACTACACTACACTATAAACACTACACACTACACTACACACTACACACTACACTACACACCACCACTACACATACACTACACACACTACACACTACACTACCTACTACACTACACACTACACTACACACTACACTATACACTGCGCTGTGTGTGTGTGTCAATCCCAGCGGCAGCGCGAGGACGGCCCGCGCGGGGTCCTATGATACGACCTCTGGCACCCCAACCTGACCCAGGCCGAGAGACGCGCACTCGACTTCCTGTTCGCCGTCGGCCAATGAGAGGCTCCGTTTCCCGACTGGCGGGGCCCGGGGGTGGGGGGTAGAGGGGTGGGGGGGGGGGGTAGGGGGGTGGGGGTAGAGGGGTGGGGGTAGAGGGGGTGGGTGAGGTGGGGGTAGAGGGGGGTAGGGGGGGTAGGGGGGGTAGAGAGGTGGGGGGTAGAGGGTGGGGGGGGTGGAGGGGGTGAGGGGTGGGGGGGTGGAGGGGGGGTAGGGGGTGGGGGGGTGGAGGGGGGGTGGGGGTGGGGTAGAGGGGTGGGGGGTGGGGGGGTGGAGGGGGGTGAGGGTGGGGGGTGGGGGTGGGGGGGGGGGGGTGGGGGGGGGTGGGGGGTAGAGGGTGGGGGGTAGAGGGGGGGGTAGGGGGTGAGGGGTAGGGGGTGGGGGGTGGGGGTTGGGGGGTGGGGGGGTGGAGGGGTGGGGGTAGAGGGAGTGGGGGGGTAGAGGTGGGGGGGTGGAGGGGTGGGGGGGTGGAGGGGGGGTAGAGGGGTGGGGGGGGTAGAGGGGGTGGGGGGGGGGGGGGGGTAGAGGGTGGGGGGGGGGTAGAGGTGGGGGGTAGAGGGGGTGGGGGGGTGGGGGGTGGGGGGGGTGNGGGGTGGGGGGGTTGGGGGTAGAGGGGGTGGGGGGGTAGAGGGGTGGGGGGGGGGGTAGGGGGGGGGGGGTGGGGGGTGGGGGAGTGGGGGTAGAGGGGGGGGTAGAGGGGTGGGGGGGGTAGAGGGGGTGGGGGGTAGAGGGGGTGGGGGAGAGGGGGAGGGGGTGGGGGGGGGTGGGGGGTGGGGGGTAGAGGGGGTGGGGGGTAGAGGGGGGTGGGGGAGGGGTGGGGGGGTAGAGGGGGGGGTGGGGGGTAGGGGGTGGGGGGTAGAGGGGTGGGGGNTGGAGGGGGTGAGGGGTTGAGGGTAGAGGGGGGTAGAGGGTGGGGGGGGTGGAGGGGTGGGGGGGTGGGGGGGGGGGGTGGGGGGGGGGGGGGNTGGGGGGGTGGGGGGTGGGGTGGAGGGGTGGGGGGGTGGGGGGGTAGAGGGGGGGGGGTAGAGGGGTGGGGGGTAGACAGAGTGTGGACCAATCTCCATCTGTTACTTTTTTGCTAATTATTTTATCTGAACCAGGGGTGTGAGGCCCACTGGCTGTGCGGCTCTTTTTCAGAAGCGACTTCGCCTCCACGGATGATAGAAGCTCAGCCAAGTGCCTGGGTAGCTAACATCTCAACCGCGGGGAGAGAGACGCAGACTCCAAATATACAGCAGCAGGCATCGTCAGGTCCGGATCGAACCACGACCTCCTGTGCACCAGCGAGGTAGTCAACATCTCACCACGGATGATAGTGATCGAACCCAGACTCCACCAAGTATCAACATTCANAGGTCGAACTCACGACCTCCTGTGTACCAGGCGAGGTAGTCAACATCTCACCACGATGAGATNGTGATAACATCTCCCAGGGTCCAGATCGAACCCACGACCTCCTGCGTACCAGGCGAGGTAGTCAACATCTCACAGGGTGGAGGAGACCCAGAGCGACAGGCAGAGTCACATCTCACAGGGTCCGGATCGAACTCACGACCTCCTGTGTACCAGCGAGGTAGTCAACATCTCACCACGATGAGAGTGACGCAGACTCCACCATTAATCAGGGTCCAGATCGAACCCACGACCTCCTGCGTACCAGGCGAGGTAGTCAACATCTCGGGTCCTGGGAGACCCAGAGCGACAGGCAGAGTCAACATCTCACAGGGTCCGGGTATCGAACCCACGACCTCCTGTGTACCAGGCGAGGTAGTCAACATCTCTTTAGCCCGTGGATATAGTGATCTAACGCAGGCGAGGGTAGTAGTCAACATCATCTCCCAGCCCACCAGGGTCCAGGTCGAACCCACGACCTCCTGCAGGCGAGGTGGTCAACATCTCACCAGGTATCTAACCCAGACGCAGGCTACAACATTTGTCAGGGTCCGGGTCGACTCAGACCTCCTGTTACCAGCAGGAGCAACATTCACAGGGTTGGGATCGAACCCACGACCTCCTGCGGACCAGGCGAGGTAGTCAACATCTCACAGGGTCGGGATCGAACCCACGACCTCCTGCGGACCAGGCGAGGTAGTCAACATCTCACAGGGTCNGGAGTATTTCAGAACCACGACCTCCTGCGGACCAGGCGAGGTAGTCAACATCTCACAGGGTCTGGGATCGAACCCACGACCTCCTGCGTACCAGGCGAGGTAGTCAACATCTCACAGGGTTAGGGAGACCCACGACCTCCTGCGTACCAGGCGAGGTAGTCAACATCTGTCAGGGTCGGGATCGACCCAGACCTCCTGCTACCAGCAGGAGCCAACATTCACAGGGTCGNGGATCGAACCCACGACCTCCTGCGTACCGGGCGGGTAGTCAACATCTCCCTACCACGGAGAGAGACCCACGACCTCCTGCGTACCGGTCGAGGTAGTCATCTCAGCGTGATNATGATGATGATCTAACCCACGACTCCTGTCCAGGCAAGGTGGTCACATCCGAGTGACTGGCAAGTGAGGTGAAACGTGTTTCGTGGTGGTGTTTGGAAATTNGTGGTGTGCCAGGTGGTTTGTTTACAATGTTGACCAATATTAAAAAGGAGTTACTCATGAATTGTATTTTGACATCGTTATTATTAACTTAATAAACTATAGAGAGGGCTTGTGCTGTGTGTGTGTGTGTGTGNCAAGGTGCACCTAGCCTGGTACGGGCGCGGTGACGTCACCACCCCCTCGTGGTGAATGTCGAAAGAGAATCTTACAAGTTTCGGTCAAAACGGGAATTCATCTTCTTGGTTCTTTGGGTAAAGTCACGTAGAAGGGAAGTAATAAATAATAAAAATAATAAAAATAAAATATTCTCACGACTTTCGGCCACAAGAAGCAGCCGTCCTCAGGGAAGAACAGGTCTGTCGGTAAAGTCACGTAGAAGGGAATAATAAAAATAATAAAATAATAAAAATAAAATAAAAAATAATAATTCTCACGACGTTTCGGCCACAACGCAAAGCCGTCCTCAGGGAAGAACAGGTCCGTCGGTAAAGTCACGTAGAAGGGAAATAATAAAATAATAAAAAATAAAATAATTCTCACGACGTTTCGGTCACAACGCAAGCAGCCGTCTTCAGGTGAAGAACAGGTCTGTCGGTAAAGTCACGTAGAAGGGAAATAATAAAATAATAAAAATAATTCTCACGACGTTTCGGCCACAACGCAAGCAGCCGTCTTCAGGTGAAGAACAGGTCTGTCGGTAAAGTCACGTAGAAGGGAAATAATAAAATAATAAAAAATAATAAANTAATTCTCACGACGTTTCGGCCACAACGCAAGCAGCCGTCTTCAGGTGAAGTACAGGTCTTTCGGTAAAGTCACGTAGAAGGGAAATAATAAAATAATAAAAAAAATAATAAAATAATTCTCACGACGTTTCGGTCACAACGCAAGCAGCCGTCCTCAGGTGAAGAACAGGTCTGTCGGTAAAGTCACGTAGAAGGAAATAATAAAATAATAAAAATAATAAANTCAAACTAAAGCAATAAAATCAATTCTCACGACGTTTCGGTCACAACGCAAGCAGCCGTCCTCAGGTGAAGAACAGGTCTGTCGGGAAGACAGCGTCTGAATGAAACAGCATTTTTTGTCCAGGCTTGGAGCGTCTATTTAAGCTGGGTTGGAGGGGGGGATAAAAGGGCGCCTTGACAAAATAAAAACGGGAATTCATATTCTTGGTTCTTTCGGTAAAGTCACGTAGGTCTTTGTTAAAAATATCAAAGGGAAATTTGTGAATGTGTGTGTGTCTGTTCTAAATGTTTTAGCGTACTTCCCGACACGCAACAAGCTTGAAATTTCGCATGCGGTAGCTTCCAGAGTGTACACAATGAAAAAAGTATAAAAAATATACTTTAGTATTTTGGGGGCCGGGGGGGGCACAATAATGGATATAATATTTTGCACGGCAAGTGAGCGGTGACGTCATCTGTGATGTCACGCAGCGTGCCTCCTGACGTCACGCAGTGTGCCTGATGACGTCACGCAGCGTGCCTGCTGACGTCACGCAGCGTGCCTGATGACGTCACGCAGTGTGCCTGATGACGTCACGCCCCCAAATCTCGGGTGAAGCCGGGTAGTAAAGCGAGCAGAAAATAAACAAGTATAACCCGTAAAACAAAGTTTTTCTCTCTAAATCCTTTATATGCGTGGCGGCTAGAGTCCTCTCGTCCTCTGGCTTGAGATGGCTGCCACCTATGGGTCAGATGATTGTCTGCCACCATTAAGCAATTGGTAATTAAATATTATTTTTTGTCCTGAAAAGTGTAAAAATTTGGGAAAAATTTTTCACGAACATTAATTGTCACGCACAACGAGTCTGTGTGGAAAATGTCATCACGGGAAGTGGGTTAAAAAANCGAGCGAAAGATTTGCACGGTCCTAAGCAAGCAAGCAAGTGAACTTAGTATAAAGGATTTAATAAGTATAACCCGTTTAAACAAAGTTTTTCACTCTAAATCCTGTATATGCGTGGCGGCTAGAGTCCTCTCGTCCTCTGGCTTGAGATGGCTGCCACCTATGGGTCAGATGATTGCATGCCACCATTAAGCAATTGGTAATTACATATAATTTTTGTCCTAAAAAGTGTAAAATTTGGAATTTTTTTTCACGAACATTAATTGTCACGCACAACGAGTTTGTGTGGAAAATGTCAGCTCGATTGGATCACGGGAAGTGGGTTAAAAAACGAGCGAAAGATTTGCACGGTCCTAAGCAAGCAAGCAAGTGAACTTAATATAAAGGATTTAAAAAAAGTAATTCATCATCTTGGTTCTTTCGGTAAAGTCACGTAGAAGGAAAATAATAAAATTAAAACATAAAAAATAATTATTTATTATAATAAAATAAAGCATAATAATTATTTTATTATGTTGTATTTTTATTATAATACAATTATCATTTTGTTATGTTTACATTTTATAATTTAATTTTTATTATTTATTTATTTTATTTTTTTTTATTATTTATTATTATTATTTTCCTTCTACGTGACTTTACCGAAAGAACCAAGACGATGAATCCCTGCAGTCACGAAAGAAGCTTTAAATCGAAAAAAAGAATTGTTTTAAATTTTTGAAATATTAAAATAAATTGCAGTTTTATTTTAAATTAATTTTATTTGCTTTTTTATTCATTTTTATTTTCTATCTACGTGATTTTACCGAAAGAACCAAGAATACGAATTCTTGCAGTTAGGAAATTTTTAAGTCAAAACCAGAACACGTCTTCCGGAAGATCAAACCGCCGTTGTGGTGAGGGTGGCAGCATCTTCCGGAAGATTGCTGGCCATAGACTTCAATGTTAAATCCAGTTTCGGAAGAACCTGTCAATAAAACGAGAACACATCTTCCGGAAGAACAAACCGCCGTTGTGGTGAGGGTAGCAGCAACTTCCGGAAGACCGCTGGCCATAGACTTCAATGTTAAATCCAGTTTCGGAAGAACCTATCAATAAAACAAGAACACGTCTTCCGGAAGATCAAACCGCCGTTGTGGTGAGGGTGCAGCATCTTCCGGAAGATTGATGGCCATAGACGTCAATGTTAAATCCAGTTTCGGAAGAACCTGTCAATAAAACAAGAACACGTCTTCCGGAAGACAAACCGCCGTTGTGGTGAGGGTAGCAGCAACTTCCGGAAGATCGCTGGCCATAGACTTCAATGTTAAATCCAGTTTCGGAAGAACCTGTCAATAAAACAAGAACACATCTTCCGGAAGATCAAACCGCCGTTGTGGTGAGGGTGGCAGCATCTTCCGGAAGATTGATGGCCATAGACTTCAATGTTAAATCCAGTTTCGGAAGAACCTGTCAATAAAACAAGAACACATCTTCCGGAAGAACAAACCGCCGTTGTGGTGAGGGTAGCAGCAACTTCCGGAAGACCGCTGGCCATAGACTTCAATGTTAAATCCAGTTTCGGAAGATCCAATAAAACGCAAATACATCTTCCGGAAGATTCAGTTAACATTGCATTGTCTTCCGAGCGTCTTCCGGAAGAGGAAGCAACCGTTGTGGTATCCCGCTCTTAAGCGGACTACGAAATCCAATCACTGCCGGCCCGTCACGTGACGCGGCTTGAGGGGAAGACGACGTCACACCCCCCCGGCCCATGCTTATGCGTTGTAGGGATTCTAATTGGAGTCGATGTTACTATTTGAGGGGAGCCGGCTCCTGTCTGTGGCCCCCTCACCCGTTTCTCCTCCTCGGCCTCCTCCTCAGGGCTCTTCGTGAAAGCAACGAGGCTCTTCGTAAGTCTTCACCCTCTTCTCCTCGGGGTGGTTGATTTTTATTTCGATGTTACAACAACAATGAAGAGAGAGTTTAATTGGTCCCCCCCCACCCCCACACCCGCTTGCCTAGATTGCGTACCGGGAGACCCGCGCCTTCCCCGCGAAAGCCTGGGTAGGCCTCACTGGGGGGGCGGGGGTTCGGATATTTTAAGGGTTAAATGTATGATAAAAGTTGTTAAATGTGTGACTAAAGTTGTTAAATGTGTGTTGTTGTTTATATATTACGAAAAATTGTTGAATTGGCCTTCCCGGTTTACCGGTGTCCCCTCACACTACGAGCTCGCCTAGATTGCATACCGGGAAACCCTCGCCTTTCCCCGGGAAAGCCTGGGTAGGCCGCACATGGTGGGGGTGTACGGATATTTTAAGGGTTAAATGTATGATAAAAGTTGCTAAATGTGTGACTAAAGTTGTTAAATGTGTGTTGTTGTTATATATACGAAAAATTGTTGAATTGGCCTTCCCGGTTTACCGGTGTCCCCTCCACCCTACTAGCTCGCCTAGATTGCATACCGGAAACCCTCACCTTTCCCCGGTAAAGCCTGGGTAGGCCGCACATGGTGGGGGTACGGATATTTAAAGGGTTAAATGTACGACAAAAGTTGTTAAATGTCTGATTTAAGTTATTAAATGCGTGTTGTTGTTGTTTATATATCCACCCTCTCCTCCTGACCGGGCAGTAGTGGGTGGGGAGGTTTATTTTATTTCTATCTTACAAAAAATAGTGGAATTGGCCTTCCCGGTTTACCGGCCTCCCCCCCTCGTACTCCCTCGCCTAGATTCTATACCGGGAGACCCTCGCCTCCACCCGGTTAAGCCTGGGTAGGCCGCATGGGGTCGGAGGAAGTACACATATTTTAAGGGTTAAATGTCACTAAAGTTACTAAACGTGTGTTGTTGTTGTTGTTTATTTTATTTATATATTAGATTAGACGAAAAAGTTGAATTGGCCATCCGGTTTACCGGTTCCCACCCCCCCCTCCCTCGCCTAGATTCCATACCGGGAAACCCTCGCCTTACCCGGTAAGGCCTGGGTAGGCCGCACGGGGTGGGGTGTACGGATATTTGATGGTTAAACGCGTGGCTAAAGTTGTTAAATGTCCGTGTTGTTGTTGTTGGTTGTTGTTGGAGGCGAGCGAGAGGTGGGGTTTGAGTTGTGACCCGAGTTCGATTCCCGCTCATGCCCACCAACACCATTTGTGACGAATTAACTGAACCGGTCAACGTGACCTCCCCTAGGTCGACTCGGCCTCAAGTGAGTACTGTACCTTGGTGTGATGGTGTGTCGTAAAACATCGCCACTGGGGGAGACAAAGGCGGCCGGGCGTGGTGCTGGACACCCACCCCTCGTGTGCCACAGTGGGAGCCTTCATAGGTGCTCGCTAACAGCACTTGCCCCAACAGTCTGTTTAGGCTACACGGGGGATCTTTGTGTGTGTGTTTGTCGAAGAAGAGACAAAGGCGGGCGGGTGTGGGCTTTGGCAACCCAGAGACCCATAGACTCACTCGCACAGAGACCCATAGACTCACTCGCACAGAGACCTATAGACTCACTCGCACAGAGACCCATAGACTCACTCGCACAGAGACCCATAGACTCACACAGAGACCATAGACTCACTCACACACAGAGACCCATAGACTCACACAGAGACCATAGACTCATCACAGAGACCCATAGACTCACTCACACAGAGACCCATAGACTCACACAGAGAGCCATAGACTCACTCGCACAGAGACCCATAGACTCACAAGAGACCCATAGACTCACTCGCACAGAGACCCATAGACTCGCCACAGAGACCCATAGACTCACACAGAGACCCATAGACTCACACAGAGAGCCATAGACTCACTCGCACAGAGACCCATAGACTCACAGAGACCCACAGACTCACCACACAGAGACCATAGACTCACCACACAGATACCCATAGACTCACTCACACAGAGACCCATAGATGACACACATAGAGACCCATAGACTCACCACACAGAGACCCATAGACTCACTCACACAGAGGCCCATAGATGACACACATAGAGACCCATAGACTCACTCACACAGAGACCCATAGACTCACTCACAGAGACCTATAGACTCACTCACACAGAGACCCATAGACTCACACAGAGACCCATAGACTCACTACANACACGAGACCCATAGAGACCCAGACTCACTCACACAGAGACTCACTCGCACACAGAACCCATAGACTCACATAGAGACCCATAGACTCACTCCATAGACATAGAGACCCATAGACTCACTACCCAACACAGAGACCCACAGACTCGTATACCACCACTCGCACAGAGACCCACAGAGACCCACAGAGACCCACAGAGACCCACAGAGACCCACAGAGACCCACAGAGACCCACAGAGACCCACAGAGACCCACAGAGACCCACAGAGACCCACAGAGACCCACAGACTCGTANACACAGAGACCCATAGACTCANACAGAGACCCACAGAGACCCACAGAGACCCACAGAGACCCACAGAGACCCACAGAGACCCTCAGAGACCCTCAGAGACCCTCAGAGACCCACAGAGACCCACATAGAGACCCACAGAGACCCACAGACACAGAGACCCACAGAGACCCACAGAGACCCTCAGAGACCCATCAGAGACCCACAGAGACCCAGAGACCCACAGAGACCCACAGAGACCCACAGAGACCCTCACAGAGACCACAGAGACCCACAGAGACCCACAGAGACCCTCACAGAGACCCACAGAGACCACAGAGACCCACAGAGACCCNCAGAGACCCACAGAGACCACAGAGACCACAGAGACCCACAGAGACCCACAGAGACCCACAGAGACTCACTCACACAAAGACCCACAGAGACCCACAGAGACCCACAGAGACCCACAGAGACCCACAGAGACCCACAGAGACCCACAGAGACCCACAGAGACCCACAGAGACCCACAGAGACCCACAGAGACCCACAGAGACCCACAGAGACCCACAGAGACCCACAGAGACCACAGAGACCCACAGAGACCCACAGAGACACCACGGGGGATGTTTGTGTTTGCCGTAAGGCTCAGGACGCTGGGGTGATGGCCGAGGCGAGTGACCTCGACCGGCAGATCGAGCAGCTGCGGCGCTGTGAGCTCATCAAGGAGGCCGAGGTCAAGGCCCTCTGTGCCAAGGCGCGGTGAGTCACTCGCCCACCCACTCGCCCACTCACTCGCCCACTCGCTCGCTCACCCACACGCTCGCTCACTCGCCCACCCAGCCACTCACTCGACCTCACTCACCCACCCAGCCACTCACTCATCCACCCAGCCACTCGCTCACCCACCCAGCCACTCGCTCACCCACCCAGCCACTTACCTGCCAACCCGCCTACTCACCCACCCACTCGCTCGCTAACCAGCCACTTGTTTACCCACTCGCTCATTCGCCCAGCCATTCACTCGCCCACTCACTCGCCCACCCACCCACTCGCCCACCCACTCACCCACCCACTCGCCCACCCACCCACTCGCCCACTGCCACTCGCCCANCGCCCACCCACCCACTCGCCCACCCACCCACTCGCCCACCCACTCACTCGCCCGCCTACCCGCTCACTCGCCCACCCACCCACTCGCTCACCCACCCAGCCACTCGCTCACCCACCCAGCCACTCGCTCACCCACCCAGCCACTCGCTCACCCACCCAGCCACTCACCTGCCAACCCGCCTACTCACCCACCCACTCGCTCGCTAACCCAGCCACTTGTTTACCCACTCGCTCACTCGCCCAGCCATTCACTCGCCCACCCACCCACTCGCCCACCCACCCACTCACTCGCCCACCCACTCACTCGCCCGCCTACCCACTCACTCGCCCACCCACTCACTCGCCCGCTCACTCGCCCACCCACTCACCCACCCACCCACTCACCCACCCACCCACTCACCCACCCACTCACCCACCCACCCACTCGCCCACCCACCCACTCGCCCACCCACCCACTCGCCACCCACTCACTCACCCACCCACCCACTCACCCACCTGCTCGGCCACCCACTGACTCGCTCACTCTCCGGCTTGTGTTTTCACCCCCCCCCCCCCTTCTCCTCCTCAGGGAGATTCTGGTTGAGGAGAGCAATGTGCAACGCGTGGACTCCCGGTCACGGACGCGAGCTGTGGCCCACTGCCACCCAGTGTTGTTGTTGTTGTTATTGTTGTTGTTGTTGTTATTGTTGTTGTTGTTGAGTTCAGACGAGTGACCTGGGCATCATCATCACGTGGTGATGACCCGCAGAGACCCGCAGAGACACACAGAGACACACAGAGACCCACAGAGACCCACAGAGACCCACAGAGACACAGACACAGAGACCCACAGAGACACCCAGAGAGACCCANACTGAGAGACCCACAGAGACCCACACAGAGACACAAGAGACCCACAGACAGACACAGACGCGCAGACCCACAGAGACCAACACAGAGACCCACAGAGACACAGACACAGACGCGCAGACCCACAGAGACCCACAGAGACCCACAGAGACCCACAGAGACCCGCAGAGACGCGCAGAGACGCGCAGAGACGCGCAGAGACGCGCAGAGACGCGCAGAGACGCGCAGAGTGATGATTGTGATGANGATATTGCTGAGATGATGATGGTGATTGTGATGATGATATTGCTGAGATGATGATGGTGATTGTGATGATGATATGCTGGGATGATGATTGTGATGATTGTGATGATGATATTGCTGGGATGATGATGGTGGTGATGATGATTGTGACGATGATATTGCTGGGATGATGATTGTGATGATGCTATTGCTGAGATGATGATGGTGAGATTGTGATGAGATATGCTGGGATGATGATGGTGATGATTGTGATGATGATATTGCTGAGATGATGATGGTGGTGATGTGATGAGATATGCTGGGATGGTGATGGTGGTGATGTGATGATGATATNGCTGAGATGATGATGGTGATGATTGTGATGGTGATATGCTGGGAGATGATGGTGAGATTGTGATGAGATATGCTGAGATGATGATTGTGATGGTTGTAATGATGATGTTGCTGGGATGATGAGTGATGGTTGTAATGATGATGTTGCTGGGATGATGATTGTGATGATTGTGATGATGATGCTGAGATGATGATGGTGATGATTGTGATGGTGATGCTGAGATGATGATGGTGGTGATTGTGATGATGATATTGCTGGGATGATGATGGTGGTGATTGTGATGATGATATTGCTGGGATGGTGATGGTGGTGATTGTGATGATGATATTGCTGGGATGATGATGGTGATGATTGTGATGATGATATTGCTGAGATGATGATTGTGATGGTTGTAATGATGATGTTGCTGGGATGATGATTGTGATGATTGTGATGATGATATTGCTGGGATGATGATGGTGATGATTGTGATGATGATATTGCTGAGATGATGATTGTGATGGTTGTGATGATGATATTGCTGGGATGATGATGGTGATGATTGTGATGATGATATTGCTGGGATGGTGATGGTGGTGATTGTGATGATGATATTGCTGGGATGGTGATGGTGGTGATTGTGATGATGATATTGCTGAGATGATGATGGTGATGATTGTGATGATGATATTGCTGGATGGTGATGGTGATGATTGTGATGATGCTATTGCTGAGATGATGATGGTGGTGATTGTGATGATGATATTGCTGGATGGTGATGGTGGTGATTGTGATGATGATATTGCTGGGATGGTGATGGTGATGATTGTGATGATGCTATTGCTGAGATGATGATGGTGATGATTGTGATGATGATATTGCTGGGATGGTGATGGTGGTGATTGTGATGATGATATTGCTGGGATGGTGATGGTGATGATTGTGATGATGATATTGCTGAGATGATGATGGTGATGATTGTGATGATGATATTGCTGGGATGGTGATGGTGGTGATTGTGATGATGATATTGCTGGGATGGTGATGGTGATGATTGTGATGATGATATTGCTGGGATGGTGATGGTGATGATTGTGATGATGCTATTGCTGAGATGATGATGGTGATGATTGTGATGATGATATTGCTGGGATGGTGATGGTGGTGATTGTGATGATGATATTGCTGGGATGGTGATGGTGGTGATTGTGATGATGATATTGCTGGGATGGTGATGGTGATGATTGTGATGATGATATTGCTGAGATGATGATTGTGATGGTTGTAATGATGATGTTGCTGGGATGATGATTGTGATGATTGTGATGATGATATTGCTGGGATGATGATGGTGATGATTGTGATGATGATATTGCTGAGATGATGATTGTGATGGTTGTGATGATGATATTGCTGGGATGATGATGGTGATGATTGTGATGATGATATTGCTGGGATGGTGATGGTGGTGATTGTGATGATGATATTGCTGGGATGGTGATGGTGGTGATTGTGATGATGATATTGCTGAGATGATGATGGTGATGATTGTGATGATGATATTGCTGGGATGGTGATGGTGATGATTGTGATGATGCTATTGCTGAGATGATGATGGTGGTGATTGTGATGATGATATTGCTGGATGGTGATGGTGGTGATTGTGATGATGATATTGCTGGGATGGTGATGGTGATGATTGTGATGATGCTATTGCTGAGATGATGATGGTGGTGATTGTGATGATGATATTGCTGAGATGATGATGGTGGTGATTGTGATGATGATATTGCTGGGATGATGATGGTGATGATTGTGATGATGATATTGCTGGGATGATGATGGTGATGATTGTGATGATGATATTGCTGAGATGATGATGATTGTGATGATGATATTGCTGAGATGGTGATGGTGGTGATTGTGATGATGATATTGCTGAGATGATGATGGTGGTGATTGTGATGATGATATTGCTGAGATGATGATTGTGATGATTATATTGCTGAGATGATGATGGTGATGATTGTGATGATGATATTGCTGAGATGATGATGGTGGTGATTGTGATGATGATATTGCTGAGATGATGATGGTGATGATTGTGATGATGATATTGCTGGGATGGTGATGGTGGTGATTGTGATGATGATATTGCTGAGATGATGATGGTGATGATTGTGATGATGATATTGCTGAGATGATGATGGTGGTGATTGTGATGATGATATTGCTGGGATGGTGATGGTGGTGATTGTGATGATGATATTGCTGAGATGATGATGGTGATGATTGTGATGGTGATATTGCTGGGATGATGATGGTGATGATTGTGATGATGATATTGCTGAGATGATGATTGTGATGGTTGTAATGATGATGTTGCTGGGATGATGATTGTGATGATTGTGATGATGATATTGCTGGGATGATGATTGTGATGATTGTGATGATGATATTGCTGAGATGATGATTGTGATGATTGTGATGATGATATTGCTGAGATGATGATTGTGATGGTTGTAATGATGATGTTGCTGGATGATGATTGTGATGATTGTGATGATGATATTGCTGGGATGATGATTGTGATGATTGTGATGATGATATTGCTGAGATGATGATTGTGATGGTTGTAATGATGATGTTGCTGGGATGATGATGTGGTGATTGTGATGATGATATTGCTGGGATGATGATGGTGATGATTGTGATGATGATATTGCTGGGATGATGATTGTGATGATTGTGATGATGATATTGCTGAGATGATGATGGTGATGATTGTGATGATGATATTGCTGAGATGATGATTGTGATGATTGTGATGATGCTATTGCTGAGATGATGATTGTGATGATGATATTGCTGAGATGATGATTGTGATGATTGTGATGATGATATTGCTGAGATGATGATGGTGGTGATTGTGATGATGATATTGCTGGGATGATGATGGTGGTGATTATATTGCTGAGATGATGATGGTGGTGATTGTGATGATGATATTGCTGGGATGGTGATGGTGGTGATTGTGATGATGATATTGCTGAGATGATGATGGTGATGATTGTGATGATGATATTGCTGAGATGATGATTGTGATGATTATATTGCTGAGATGATGATGATTGTGATGATGATGACGATGATGACGATGATGACGATGATGACGATGGTGACGATGGTGACGATGACGATGATGACGATGATGACGATGATGATGGTGATGATGATGATATTGCTGAGATGATGATGATGATTCGTAACGATGACGACGATGATTCTATTGGTTAATAATGGCGAGCGTGCTGATGGGTGTGATTTCTGCTGCGTTTGCACATCCTCTGGCCCCTCACCGGGACTCGAACCCTCGCCGCACAGGTCTGTGGGGACATCCACGGACAGTTCTACGACCTCAAGGAACTCTTCAAGGTCAGCTCATGTCCCAGACGCCAACTACCGTGTCTCTCTCCCCGTGTCTCTCTCTCTCTCTCTCTCTCTCTCTGTGTGTCTCTCTCCCCGTGTCTCTCTCTCTGTGTGTCTCTTTTCCCGTGTCTCTCTCCCCGTGTCTCTCTCTCTGTGTGTCTCTCTCTGTGTGTCTCTTTTCCCGTGTCTCTCCCCGTGTCTCTCTCCCCGTGTCTCTCTCCCCGTGTCTCTCTCC
>WFAB01002955.1:0-23522 GCA_018977245.1 Lethenteron camtschaticum | reverse complement strand
CACCCACTCACCCACTCACTCACTCACTCACCCACCCACCACCCACCCACTCACTCACTCACCCACCCACCCACCCACTCACCACTCACCCATTCACTCACTCACCCACCACCTCACTCACCCACCCACCCACTCACCCACCACTCACCCACTCACTCACCCCTCTCTCACCCACTCAAATACCGCTCACCCACCCACCCACTCACCCAACCACTCACTCACCCACCCACTCACTCACCCACCCCTCACCACCCACTCACCACCCACCCACTCACCCACCCACCCACCCACTCACTCACCCACCCACTCACCACCACTCACCCCACCCACCCACTCACCCACCCACCCACCACCCACTCNCNACCCACTCACCCACTCACCCTCACCCACTCACCCACCCCACCCACTCACCCACTCACTCACCCACCCACTCACCCACTCACCCATCACCACCCACTCACCCACCCACTCACTCACCCACTCACCACCCACCCACTCACCCACCACTCACCCACCCACCCACTCACCCACTCACCACCCACTCACCCACCCACCACCNACCCACTCACCACTCCCACCCACCACCACTCACCACCCACTCACCCACCACCACCCACTCACCACCCACCCACTCACCACCCACTCACCCACCCCCACTCACCCACCCACTCACTCACCCAACCACCCACCCACTCACCCACCCACNACCACTCACCCACCACCACCCACCCACCACTCACTCCCCACCCACTCACCCACCACCCACCCACCACCACCACCACCACTCACCCACCCACCACCCACTCACCCACCNACTCATCACCCACCCACTCACCACCCACTCACCCACCCCNACCCACCCACCCACCACTCACCACCCCACTACACCCACCACCCTACCACCACCACCCACCCACCACCACCCACTACACCACCCACTCACCCACCACCCTCACCCACCCACTCACCCACCCACCANCCACCACCCACCACCCACCCACTCACCCACCCACTCACCACCCCCCACCACTCACCCACTCACCACACTCACCACCACTCACCCACCCACTCACTCACCCACNCACCCACTCACCCACTCACCCACCCACCCACTCACCACCCACCCACTCACCCACCCACCCACCCACTCACCCACCCACCCACTCACCCACTCACCTCACCACTCACCCACCCACCCCTCACCCACCACCCACCCCACCCACTCACCACCACCCACCCCACCCACCACTCACCCCCACTCACCCACTCACCCACCACTCACCACTCACCACCCACCCACCCACCCACTCACCCACTNACCCACCACCACCCACTCACCCACCCACTCACTCACCCACCCACCCACTCACCCACCNACTCACCCACCCACTCACTCACCCACCACTCACCCACNCACCACCCACCCCCCCACCACCCACCACTCACCCACCACTCACCCCNACTCAACCACCACCCACTCACCACCCACTCACCCACCCACCCACCCACTCNCCACCCACTCACCACCCACTCACCACCACCACCNCCACCACCCACCCACCACCACCACCACCACCACTCACCACCCACCACTCCACCCACTGCACCACCCACCCACTCACCCACCCACCCACTCACCACCNACNCACCACTACCACCACCACCCACTCACCCACCNACCCCCACNNACCACCACCACTCACCCACACTCACCCACCCACCCACCCACCACCCACCACCANCACCCATCACCACCCACCACCACTCACCACCACCACTCACCACTCCACNCACCAACCNACTCACCCACACCACCACCCACCCACCACCCACCCACACCACNCACCCACCACCCACCCACACCACCACCCACCCACCACTCACCACNCACCTACCACCACCACTCACCACCACCCACTCACCACGTTTTCACCACCACCACTACACCNACCACCCACCCACACCACCCCACCCACCCACCACCACCCACCACCACCCACCACCCACCACTCACCACCACCACCCACCCCACCACCACTCACCNACCCACTCACCACCCANCCAACCCACCACCACCACCCCACTACACCACNCACCCACCACCACNCACTCACCCACCCAACTCACCCACCNACCACCNACCNACTCACCACCACNCACCACCACCACCACCACCCACTCCCCNCCACCACCACTCACCCCACCCGGGACCACTCACCACTCACCACCNACTCACTCACCACCACCACNCACCACCNACCCGTTANTGGGATCACCACCACCACCCACCANCACCAACCACCACNCACCACCCGACCANCACACTCACCCTACCACCACCACCCACCCCACCATACCACCCACCANNCACCACCACTCNCCCCAACCACCACCCACCACCACCNACCACCACCACCACCACCACCACCANCACCACCACCNACACCACCACCACCCACNACCACCCCAACCCACCACTCACCNACCCACNCACCACCACCACCCGACCCACACCCACNCACCNACTCACCACCCACCACCCCCACNACCCACCCACCNACCACCACCACCNACCNACTCACCCACCCACTCACCCCACCACCACCACCNACCACCACCCTAGACACTNACTCACCACCACTAATCCACCACTCACCTCACCCACCACCCACCACCACACATCACCCACCACNCACCCACCACCACCCACTTCCACCACCCACCCACTCACCCACCCACCCACCCACTCACNCACNCACCCACCACCCNCTCCAACNCACTACACCACCACCACCACCCACCACCNACCACCACACCCCACCACTCACCCACCNATCACCACNANCACCACCCACCCACTCACCCACCACCACCACNCACCCCCCCACCACCACCCCACCCATCACCACCANTCACCACCCCCCACTCACCACCNACCACNCACCNACCCACCACNCACCNACCCACTCACCCTCCATACTACCCCCCCACNACCCCCCCCNACACCACCANCTCACTAGCNTCTCTCTANCGTCCGNTCTTTNCCNACCANCCGGTNCCAGCCCCCGCCCTTGANTCTCCCCCCCCGGTCTCGCTCGCCCCTCCCCGTCCGGTTCCATGGACGNGNAGGCGGTGTNGTGNGGCGGCGTGTACTGCCCNNGCNACAGGGAGTCCGGGTGCCTCGACCCCGGGCGACCGGGATGTNCCGAATGTACTGTGGTGTGTGTCACGTGGCACGTGTGTGNCANGTGTNTGTATTGTGTGTGTGTGTGGTGNGTGAGTGTGTGNGTGNGTGTGTGTGTGTGTGTGTNGTGTGTGTGTGTGAGTATGTGTGTGTGTACAGATGTGTGTGAGTGTGTGTGTGTGTGTTAGGTGTGTGTGTGTCTCGTGTGTGTGTGTGTGTCGTGTCTCGTGTAGGTCGTGTCTGTGTGTGTACNTNTGTGTGTCNGTGTCTGTGTGTGTGNGTGTGTGTGTGTGNAGGCTGTGTGTTGTGTGTGTGNNCTGGTGTGTGTGTGAGTTGTGTAGGTGTGTGTGTGTGTGTGTGNANTGTGTGTTGTGTGTGTGTGTGTGTCTGTGTGTNNTGTCTGTGTGTGTTTACGTGNCACGTGGTGTGTGTGTGTGNCNGTGTGTGTGTGTACTGTACACGTGTGTGTGTANNTGTGTGTGTGTGTTTGNGTGTATGTACTGTGNCTACGTGTGNGTCANTGTGTGTGTGTGTGTGTGTGGCTGTACACGTGTGTGTACCGTGTGTGTGTCTAATAGATTTGTGTCTGTGTGTGTCTGTGTGGTGTCCCTCAGGGATCTTTGAAGGGGACNGACAGACTAACAACATANAGGGGCTCATCACTCCTCAGTGTGACGGAAAAATGTCCTGAAGGTTATTCAACNTGCCTTGCTAGCACCAACGTGGGAGAGGCTTGCCAGAGCCTGCGGTTTCAGGAAAGGGCGACCTGTACAGATGCCATATTTTCGTCTGCTGCAAGACCTACATTCTGATTTTTGACCTGGTCAAGGCCTATGACACCAGTGTGTAGGCTGTGGGTTGTTCTTCGTGCTTTGGAGTCCCTGACTCTGCTCACGATCATTACCTTCATGATGGTGAGCGGGCCCCGGTAAAACGACGTGCTCTCTGCGTCTGCAGTAGCATAGGCATCGTCAACTCGCCCTGACAGCTACTTGCCCCACAGTCTGTGACTGGNTTACATGGGGGACCTTGTCTGTGTGNAGGAACACGGTAATCAACTGTCGGACTGCTAAGNCTGTTGGGCAGCTGNACGACANCAGCCTGGCATAGCACACANCACTNCAGACAGTGAGGGACAGTCACTCACCCACCCACCCACCCGCTCACCATCACCACCCACTCAGCAACCCACTCACCNACCACTCACCACACTTCACCCACTCAATCACTCACTCATCACCACTCACCACCCACCACCCGCTCACTTAATCGCTCGCCAACCTGCTCGGGTACGTCATCACCCGCCACCNACCNTCACCCACACATCACCCACTCCACCACTCACCACCACCACCCTCATCGNTCGCCACACTCTCACTCACCNCACCCACCCACCNACTACCCACCACCACCCACTCACACNCACTCAATCACCCACTCACCACCACCACCCATACTCACTCACTCACCNCCACCNACCACTNACCACCACCCACCACACCCACCACCACTCACTCACCANCACCACTCACCATNCACTCACTCACTCACCACCNATCACCACCCACCCACCACCACCACCACCACACCCACTCACCCCACCACCACCACTAACNCACCACCACCNACAGTCACCACCACCACCACCACTCACNCACCACCACCCACCNACCACCACCACTCACCACCACCNACTCACCNACCACCACCACCACCACCNACTCACCACCACCACCCANCACCACCACCACCACCACCACTCACCACCACTCACCACCACCACCACCACCACCCCACCNACCACNCACCACTAATCACCACCANCCACACCACCACNCACTCACCNACCACCCACCACNCACCACCACNCACCACCACCACCACCAACTCACCACNCACCANCACCACCACCCACCACTCACCACCACACCACCNACNCACCACCACCTACCACCACTCACCACCACCACCCACTCACCANTCANCACTCANTCACCACACACCACCACTCACCACCACCCNCCCACCNACCACCACACCACCACCNACTCACCACCNGCCACCANTCACCACCACCACCACCACTCACTCACCCCACCACCCCCCCACCNACCNACTCACNCACCNACCCTTTCACCGCCNACCNANNCACNCACCCACTCACCACCACTCACGTGTCACCACCCCCCCTNACCCGTGACCCCACCCCGTNACCCCCCCCCCCCCCCGTGGGCNCTCCCTGGGCACCGTCCAGACAGTGCGATCACCGTGACTCACAGACACACACGNACACAGTGACACACTGACAGCTCACTCACACAGTGACAGTCCACACACACACACAGTGACNCACAGTACACACACACACCAGTACACACACACCACNTACACACACACTNACACACTACACCACAACAGNACNCAGTACACACACACATNCNCACACACTGCACACACATCACACACACCACNTNCACACGACACACACACTCACAGTGACACACACACACACACACNGTGCNCACACACATNCACAGTGACACACACCTCACATACATACCACAGACACACACAGACACNCCACAACACACACACACACACACACACACATNCACTGACACACNTNACCACNCNGCACCACNCACNTCACACACACNGACTACACNCACAANCACATCACTGATCCACCCACACACAGACACAGCACACACATCNCAGTNACCACACACAACNCACACATGTCAGCACNCANGNACTACACAGACNCACTGACACANACATAGCTCACAGNCACACATNACACACCACCACACACACACANTNACCACCACCATCACATGATCACCACACTGTCACACACACAGTGNCACAGCACACACCTACACACAGCACACACACACACACNTNCACAACACACANACACACACATNGNCACACACACGTCACNCACACACANTCGACAACACACACTGACACACACACACATNCACANACAGACACNTNAACACACAGCACACAGGCTNGNCAGNCACACTNCCACCACATCACACAACACNCACNCNTCACTGACACACACNCNCATNCACCATGATCCACACNCAGACACNCCATGANCAGACACTGNCATCACATACACATAACNTAGNCACGCACACNNTNACACACAGCACACAGTGNCCAGCACATAGCAGATCAACATGTCATAGTCTCAACTAGGGGCACTCGNCANCACCAACCCCGNCGTGACAGACNGTGNACTNNTACAANNCACTCAGCAAACACTAGTCACACACANTACACANCAGCACATCACTACANTCACTCAGTAGTCAGCCTTACACACTACCCACTCACNCAGACANTAGTCACNGACAGCATCACGNCACCTCACTCACATTCACTCACTCACGCGTCAGTCACACTCACTCAGACNNTCNGACACTCANCAGCTACTGACAGTCAGACACACNACACATCATCTCCCCTCCCNGTGTCNCCTACNGCTNTCTCCTCACNGNCTCCCCGTGTCTCCCNNCTCCTCCCNGTGNCGTAGTCTCCCNNNTCTCTCNCCCGATGTCTCCCNGTGTCTCCCNTGCCNCCTGTCTNCCCNCCNTNCNCCCCNNNCTCCCNGTGTCTCNCCNTCTCCCCGTGTCTCCCTTCTCCNTGCTCCCNGGTCTCGNCCGTCTCCCCCGTGNCTCCCGGTGTCTCCCGTGTCGTCCCCCCGTGCCCTGTCTCCCCGTGCTCTCCCNTGTCTCCCNGCGTGTCCCCCCCCCNTGTCCCCNGTGTCTCCANNTGTCTCCCCCGTGTCTCNTGGCTCTCCGNCTCCCNGTGTCTCCCCTAGTCTCCCNGTGTNTCCCNCNCCCNGTGTCTCCCNGAGTGTCTCCCGTGTCTCCCCCCCCTGTCCCCTGTCTCCCGTGTCTCCCTGTCCCTGTCCCCGTGTCTCCCCCCCCNGTCCCCNTCTCCCNGTGTCTCCCNCTCCTTCTCCNTGTCTCCCCTGTCTCCCGTGNCTCCCTGTCTCCNGTGCCCNCNTGTCTCCCCCNGTTCCCTGNCNCCCNGTGTGTCTCCCGCTGTCTCCCNTGTCTNNCTATCCGTGTCTCTCCGTGTCTCCCNCTCTCCCNGCTGTCTCCCNGGTCTCCCGTGCTCCCTTCCTCCCNGTGTCNCCCNNTGTCTCCCCAGCGTGNCNCCCCTGNCCNCAGGCTCCCTGNCTCCCGTCTCTCTCCCNTGTCCCCCGTGTCCCCCGTTCCCGTCTCCCNTGTCNCNCCCTGCTCCCGTGTCNCCCCCNTGTCTCCCTGNCTCCCNCNCCTGTCTGTCCCNNTGTCTGTNTCTCCGTGTCCCTCNCCCNTGTTCCCNTGTGTCTCCCCCGTGTCTCCCCCTGNGTGNCTCCCGCGTGTCTCTCCCGTGTCTCCCCNGTGTCTCCCNGTGTCCCCCCCNTGTCTCCCNGTGTCTCCCCNNTGTCTGTCTCCCNTGCTCTCTTCCCGTGTGCTCCCGTTCCCTGTCTCCCGTGTCTCCNCNTGNCTCCCGTGTGTCTTCCCCCNTGGTCCNCCGTGTCTCCCGTGTTCTCCCCGCTCCGCCGTGTCTCCCNTGTTCCCNTGTCTCCCNGTGNCTCCCCNTGGTCNCCCTGANCTCCCTCTCTCGTGTCTTTCCCNGCGTGTACTCCCNNTGTCTCCATGTTGTATCCAAAATCCCGTTCNCCCNTGCTCCCNNTGCTCCCCGCCTGTCTCNCNTNTGTCTCTCNTGTGTCTCCCTCTCTCCCTTGTCTCCCGTNNCCTTGTCTCCCTCCCTGTCTACCCCGCGCCTCTCCTGCTCCCCCGTGTCTCCCGTCCNGTCTCCCGTGCCTCTCTCCCGTGNCTCTGTCCCCGTGNCTCCCNGCGTCTCCCNTNTCCCCNTGTGTCTCTCCCNNTNCTCCCNNTGNTCCCGTGAGTCTGTCCCAGTGTATCTTTCCAGNNTGTCTCCCNGTGTGTCTCTCCCTGTCCCTGCTCTCCCGTNCTGTCTTTCCCGCTGTCTCCCGTCTCCCNGCTNTNCCANNGTACTCCCNTGTCTCCCTGNCTCCCCGTGTCATCCCNTGNCTCCANTGTGTCTCCCGTGTGTCTCCTGTCTCCCNTGTCTCTCCNGTCGTCTCTGTCTCCCGTGTCTCCCGTGTCTCCCGTGCTCNNGTGTCTCCNTGTCTCCCGTGTCTCCCGTGNCTCCCGTGTCTCCCTCTCCCGTGTCTCCGTGTCTCGTAGTCTCCTGTCTCCCGCTGTCTCCCGTGTCTCNCCCNTGNCTCTGTCGCGTGTCTCCCCGTGCNCAGCGTGGTCTCACGTGNCTCATCAACTAGTCAGTAGCCNCCGNCACNGNCAAAGNTCCCCAGGTGCCTCATCAGGCTGTAGGGGTAAGTGCAGTAGTAGCGAGACAGCAGCAGTGTCNAGTAGCTACACACACAGCAGNCAAAGCTGCCCCAGGTAGCCTCNAGCAGAAGCTGTAGCAAGTNCTGTACNAGCAGTCACCGACTATGATACACACACACGCACTGCCCCAGGAGCCTCAGCAGANCTGTAGGGGCAAGTGCCGTACAACAAACAGCTGCCCCGTGTCTCCTCTCCTCCTCCCACAGGGTCACTCACACCGTCGCTCTCTCCAGGGCTCCAGCCCTGGTCGCTCACACAGCCGCTCATCCAGCACTCAACCAGCAGTACTCACTGCAGCAGCTCAGCTGCAGCAGCAACAGTCAGCAGCAACAGCAGCAGCAGCTGGCAGCAGCAACAGCAGCAGCAGTGATCGCCAGCNTCGCACTCCACAGTCAAATCCATACACCCCNGTTGCACTCAGCAGCAGCAGCAACGCAGCAGCATACAGCAACNTCAGCTGCACTNCAGCAGCAGTACTGCTGCTGCAGCAGCACTACAGAAGCTGCAGCAGCAGTAGTAGCAGCAGCAGCAGCTAGCAGCTACATCACTCAGCAGNAGTAGCAGTAGCAGCAGTAGCAGTAGCAGCTAGTAGCAGNTACNTCAGTGCTGCTTTGACTTTAGCCTCCTAGTCTAGCTGGGTGCACTGACTTTAGCTCNGTGACTGCGCTTTGTACACTTGCAGTAGTGGTAGTAGTGGTGGTAGTAGTGGTGGTGGTAGTGNAGTAGTGGTAGTAGTGGTGGTGTGGTAGTAGTAGTGGTGGTAGTAGTAGTGGTGTGGTGGTGGTGNAGTAGGTGGTGNTAGTAGTGGTAGTGGTGGTAGTGGTAGNAGTAGTAGTGGTGGTGGTAGTAGTGGTAGTAGTAGTGGTAGNGGTGGTGGTAGTAGTAGTGGTAGTGAGTGGTGGTAGTAGTGGTGGTAGTCGGTGAGTAGTGGTGGGTAGTAGTAGTGGTGGTAGTAGTAGTGGTGGTAGTAGTTGGTGGTAGTGGTGGTAGTAGGTAGTAGTAGTGGTAGTAGTAGTGGTGGTGGTGGTGGTAGTGAGTAGTGGTAGNAGTGGTGGTAGTAGGTGGTAGTGNAGTGAGTGGTGGNAGTGTAGTAGTGGTGGTAGTAGTAGTGGTGGTAGTTAGTAGTGGTAGTAGTGGTGNTAGTAGCATGNTAGTGGTGGTGTAGTAGTGGTGGTAGTAGTAGNGGTGGTAGNAGTGGTGGTAGTAGTAGTGNTGGAGNAGNGGTGGTAGTAGTAGTGGTAGTGTAGTAGTGGTAGTAGTGGTAGTAGTGGTGGTNAGTAGTTGTGGTGGTGGTGGTGGTAGTGGTGGTNGTGNAGGTNGTGGTGGTGATGGTGGTGGTGGTGGAGTTGTGGTGGTGATGGTGGTGGTGGTGGAGTGGTGGTCGTGGTAGTTGNGGTGGTNAGTGGTGGTGGTGGAGGTTGTGGTGGTGATGGTGGTGGTGGTGGTAGGTGGTGATGGTGGTGGTGGTTGTGGTGGTGATGGTGGTGGTGGTGGTTGGTGATGGTGGTGGTGATGGTGGTGGAGTGGTGAGTGGTGATGGTGATGGTGGTGGTAGGTTGTGGTGGTGATGGTGGTAGTGGTGGTGATGGTGGTGGTAGGTGTGGTGGTAGGTGNTGGTGGTGGAGGTTGTGGTGGTGATGGTGGTGGTGGTGGAGTGGTGATGGTGGTGGTGGTTGTGGTGGTGATGGTGATGGTGGTGATGGTGATGGTGGTGGTGGTTGTGGTGGTGATGGTGGTAGTGGTGGTGATGGTGGTGGAGGTTGTGGTGGTGATGGTGGTGGTGGTGATGGTGGTGGAGGTGTGGTGGTGATGGTGGTAGTGGTGGAGGTGGTGATGGTGGTGGTGGTTGTGGTGGTGATGGTGGTGGAGGTGGTGATGGTGATGATGTGGTGGTGGTGGTGGTGATGGTGGTGGTGGTTGTCCCCGGTTATATTTTNGACGCCATTTCCACGTNTGTGTGGTTGTGGTTGTTGTTGTTGATGATGTGGTGGGGTGGTTGTTGTTGATTTGGTTGTTGTTGTTGCCTCTGTCCTCCGCGTCGCCCCCGCCCTCTCGCTCTGAATGCCCCGGGGCTGAGGGCGCTGATGCCCCGGGCACTGAGGGCGTGANTGCCCCGGGGCAATGAGGCGCTGAATGCCCCGGGGCAATGAGGGCGCCTGAATGCCCCGGGGCAATGAGGCGCCTGAATGCCCCGGGGCAATGAGGGCGTGAATGCCCCGGGGCAATGAGGGTGAATGCCCCGGGGCAATGAGGGCGCCTGAATGCCCCCGGGCACCTGAATGCCCCGGGGCACCTGAATGCCCCGGGGCACTGAATGCCCCCGGGGCACCTGAATGCCCCCGGGGCANTGAGGGCGCNTGATGCCCCCGGGNATCTTGACGCTGTTGAGGCGGCCACGTTAAATCGGTAGCAGAAAATAAATAAATCAAAGACGCCNTCGGTTCACTGGCAGTGAANGACTCCTTTGTGATGGTGGTGATGGTGGTGGTGGTGATGTGGTGGTGGTGGTGGTGNTGGTGATGGTGATGGTGGTGATGGTGATGATGTGGTGATGGTGAGGTGGATGGTGATGGTGGTGGTGGTGATGATGGTGATGATGGGGTGGTGGTGATGGTGGTGGTGATGGTGGTGAGTGATGAGGTGGTGGTGATGATGGTGGTGATGGTGGTGGTAGTGGTGATGGTGGTGGTGATGTGGTGGTGGTGATGGTGATGATGGTGGTGATGGTGGTGATGGAGNTGGTGATGGTGGTGGTGATGATGTGGTGGTGATGGTGGTGGTGATGGTGGTGGTGATGATGGTGGTGGTGATGGTTGTGATGGTGGTGGTGGTGGTGATNGTGGTGGTGATGATGGTGGTGGTGNTGAGGTGGTGATGGTGGTGATGACGTGGTGGTGTGATGGTGGTGGTGGTGGTGGTGGTGATGGTGTGGTGATGGTGGTGATGATGGTGGTGGTGATGGTGGTGATGNAGGTGGTGATGGTGGTGATGGAGGTGGTGATGGCAAGCTGTGATCAATCCACCGCTTGGATGAAGGAGTACAACAGCCGCGGCCGCCATCTGTGATGCTCCCGCGACAAACTCTTAGTGGTAAAGTCACCGTGTAGGTGATGAAATGGAGGCAACACAAGCTTGTGGTGAAACTGTCACAGTGGTGAAGAGAAGTGGAGGTACGATTATATACTGGTCAAGGGGGCAGGAGAGTTGTGAAATGGCATCTCGGCATCTCTTGAGGAAGGCCGGCGTCTCGAGAAGCTGTGACTTCTTGTCTCGTTGAAACATTACAACAGCCCCGGAGGGCATCTGTGACTTTTGCTGCGACATACTCTTAGTTCTTTCGGTGAAGTCACCGTGTAGGTGAAAAATGAAATTAAAATTGCTCCCGCTATGTTGCACGTCCAACCAATCAACCGGCACCCAACGCGAGCGATGAAGTCGACGCTGCTTGCCTGTGAGTCTCTGTGAGCGTCGCTGAGTCTCCGTCCGAAGCTCTCGGGGGGACGGATAATTTCAGTTTGAGGCCGAGTATTTTATTCTACGGGGTTCTGCGTAACTCTACACGCTCACACATTTGAGCATTTGCGGGGTCCACGTGTTGCAAGCGTGGAGAAGGGAGGGCGCCACCATTGCAGAGGAGAGCAACAGACGACCAAGGTAGCTTCCAGGGCGGTTTCTTCATTAGGGCGATTGGGCGACGCACCACCAATGTCATTGAACCACAGAGTCACGCTAGCCGTCACTGTGCCTCTGGATATAGTCCAATCAGCGTCATGTCACGTTCTGTGGAGTACGCCTCTTTTTGGGCGATTTCACTCCGGCTGAGAATCGCCCCGAGTGGCCCATAGACTTACATTCAAAGATGTTTTTTTCGAACGGGGGCGCTCCAATGCATTCTCTATGGCTTCCGGGAGGGCAAGCACTAACGTGCTTACGTCATCATACGTAAGCACGTTTCATCCAACAATATAATTTATCGCTACCGAGTGGAATCTTTAATAAAATAAACTTGAGTGGTTTGTTTTAATAGTGAGTATATAAACAAACAAGATGTATTGTAAGAGTCACTTTATTTTTCATTAATATTAAAGAAGTGAAGTTGCCTTTACATGCTTAAGCTGTTAATTTATTCATTGCATGGGTGGACCTTAATCATCCAGACATTTGCCCCCCCTGAGAGATTTTGCAGGAGCCGCCACTGGTAGCTTCCATACAGCAGCGTGACGCAGCCAGTGATGCTGAGCGAGACCTCTGCTGCAAAGTCGTGAGCACGTCGTGAGCACGCTGCCCAGCTGTGGGGAGCTCTCCACTTCTCCACGACTGCCCCATCACCAATTGGGAGTTGTGCGGGTGGAGTGTCTCTGATGGTACAAAATACCCAGGCAGGTGCTTCGTTTTTGTGGGGCTGATGGTAGAACCCCACCGCTCCGAGTTTGCTTTTTTTTTTAAATCCTTTATATTAAGTTCGCTTGCTTGCTTGCTTACGACCGTGCAAACCTTTCGTCGTTTTTTAACCCACTTCCCGTGATCCAATCGAGCTGACATTTTGCACACAGACTCGTTGTGCGAGACAATTAATGTTCGTGAAAATTTTTTTTCCAAAATTTTACACTGTTTAGGGAAAACAAATTAAATATTTAATTACCAATTGTTTAATACTGGCAGACAATCATCTGACCCATAGGTGGCAGCCATCTCAAGCCAGAGGACGAGAGGACTCTAGCCGCCACGCATATAAAGGATTTATAGTGAAGAACTTAGTTTTTACGGGTTATACTTTTGTCAATATAAATAACATGAATTTACATTGAAGCGCGTTTGTAAGTCGGGGTGTTCGTAAGTGAGGAGTTCATTGACAGACTGACTTTGTGGACCGAGGGGGAAGCCCCCCCCCCAACAGGAGGGGGGGGGTGATGACCGGAAGTGAGGGGGGGGGGATGATGAGCCGGAAGTGAGGGGGGGGATGAGGGAAGTGAGGGGGGGGAATGATGAGCCGGAAGTGAGGGGGGGGGATGATGAGCCGGAAGTGAGGGGGGGGGATGAGCCGGAAGTGAGGGGGGGGGGATGATGAGCCGGAAGTGAGGGGGGGGGTGATGAGCGGAAGTGAGGGGGGGGTGATGGGANTGATGATGNCCGGAAGTGAGGGGGGGGGGATGATGAGCCGGAAGTGAGGGGGGGGGGATGATGAGCCGGAAGTGAGGGGGGGGGGATGATGAGCCGGAGTGCAGGGGGGGGAATGAGGNAGGGGAGGGGCGGGGGGGGGGGGGTTAGGGGGGGGGGGGGGGGCTGCAGGTGAATGGAGACGAGGCGAGGGGGGAGGGGCACAGGCGGCGTCTTTGCCAGGTGCTGCTGCTGCTGCTCAAGTCTCTGCACTCGCTGCGGCCTCTCACAGCGGATCGTCAGGGACGTCTCGTGCGCTCCTACAGAGGTCTGCCCCACCCTCCTCTCTCTTCTGTTTGTTCCCACGCTGCCGTCTTTGTCTCCCCTTGCTGCGTTGTCTGTTAGAAACTCTAACAGATAGGTTGAGTTTTTAAAATGTAGACTGTGTACACATATACAGTCTATAATGTAGAATGTGANCACAGAGATACAGTCTATTATGTAGACTGTGTACACATATACAGTCTAAATGTAGATTATACACAGATACAGTCTACACATATACAGTCTATAATGTAGACTGTACACACAGATACAGTCTATAATGTAGGGTGACTGAGTGGGTGGGTGAGTGAATGNGTGGGTGGGTGAGTGGCCGAGTGAGTGGGTGGGTGGGTGAGTCGGAAGNGGGTGAGTGGGTTGTGGGTGGGTGAGTTCGTGGGTGAGTGACTGGTGGGTGAGTGACTGGTGGGTGAGTGACTGAGTGGATGGGAGAGTGACTGAGTGATTGGTGGGTGAGTGGTGGGTGAGTGAGTGGTGGGTGGNTGAGTGGGTGAGTGGGTGGGTGAGTGGNGTGGGTGGGTGAGTGGGTGGGTGGTGAGTGAGTGAGGGGATGAGTGGCTGAGTTGGTTGGTGAGTGACAGTGAGTGGGTGGGTGAGTGACTGTTTTTACATGGTTAATAACATCTTTCCAATGATTACTCAGTTTGTACTCATCACGGTAAAATATTTAACTACACATATTTGTACCATCTTATTTGTACTATTCTACTTTCCGAGTGTTGACATCCCCGCGTTTAACAGTACTGCCTTTTTAAATCCTTTATATTAAGTTCGCTTGCTTGCTTAGGACCGTGCAAATCTTTCGGTCGTTTTTTAACCCACTTCCCGTGATCCAATCGAGCTGACATTTTGCACACAGACTCGTTGTGCGTGACAATGCATTTTCGTGAAAAAAATTCCAAAATTTACACTGTTTCGGGAAATTGTTTAAAATATTAATTACAATTATTTAATGCTGCAGACAATTATCTGACCCATAGGTGGCAGCCATCTCAAGCCAGAGGACGAGAGGACTCTAGCCGCCCCATGCCACGCATATATAGTGAAAAACTTTGTTTTACGGGTTTTTTTTGTATTTGGATTGTCAGCCAACACCGGCCGCAACCCGAGTCGACGTGCACCAATTGTTCTATTTAGCCCCCCCCCCCCACCGTGCCATTCCCTGGCTACCACATTCAGATAAGCCCCCCCCTCCCCTAACTTGTATTAAAGAGCTTGTTTCTTGGATTTTTCCTCACTCGATACAGTAAATTTAGCTGTGACGGTCCCATCTGATGACGGAAACTTGTGTTGCCTCCTAAAAGTCATGATTTATTATTTTATTTCTTTTTTTTNATATTTATTAATATTTTACCTGCGTGACTTTACCGAAATAACCTAAGAGTATGAATCCTTGCAGTCACGAAAGCTTCAAATCTAGAATCAGTTGGAACAGTCGCCCTCCAGCAACAACGGAGGGCAGAGGAGCGACGCTCACAACAACGAGCGGAGCGCCGGGCATTTAAAGCGCAGCGAGTATTCACAGTAGGGGGCACAGTTGTTGCATCGCCAGCCATCTGTCAGCCAACCCATGGTAGGTGCCTTGGGTTGACTGCCGAATGGCTGTTGTTGTTGTGAGCGTGTGGACACAACGCTGAGCGAACTCAACTTGCGTTACCAAGGTGTCAGCCCCTCACTGGGCGCTGTGTAGCTCTTTGCAGAAGCGACCTGCTTGCCACCACCCCTGGTAGAGCCACACACCAAGTCGTGGCTTATGCGGAACATTTATAGCGAGGGAGAAAGCGAGCTCACTCTGGTACAGGGACTCTTCGACTTACGAACGAATTAGGTTCCAGAGGTTCTGTGTGTAAGTCCAACTTGACTCCTGTCGATCCAAACGTGGTGTACGGCATGTACACCAAACAGAGAATAGCCTTAAAAGTCGTATAATCTCATGTAGACGTAGATTCCATTGGTTCTTCACGTTCTGAGATGTAGATGCCACTGGTTCTTCACGTTCTGTAGATGTAGATGCCACTGGTTCTTCACGTTCTGTAGATGTAGATGTCATTGGTTCTTCACGTTCTGTAGATGTAGATGCCACTGGTTCTTCACGTTCTGTAGATGTAGATGCACTGGTTCTTCACGTTCTGTAGATGTAGATGCACTGGTTCTTCACGTTCTGTAGATGTAGATGTCATTGGTTCTTCACGTTTGTAGATGTAGATGCCACTGGTTCTTCACGTTTTGCAGATGTATGCCATTGGTTCTTCACGTTCTGCAGATGTATATGCCACTGGTTCTTCACGTTCTGTAGATGTAGATGCCACTGGTTCTTCACGTTCTAGATGTAGATGCCACTGGTTCTTCACGTTCTATATGCCACTGGTTCATCACGTTCTGCGGATGTAGATGCCACTGGTTCTTCACGTTCTGTAGATGTAGATGCCACTGGTTCTTCACGTTCTGTAGATGTAGATGCCACTGGTTCTTCACGTTCTAGATGTAGATGCCACTGGTTCTTCACGTTCTATAGATGTAGATGCCACTGGTTCTTCACGTTCTGTGGATGTATATGCCACCGGTTCTTCACGTTCTGTAGAATTAGATGCCATTGGTTCTTCACGTTCTGCAGATGTAGATGCCACCACTGTCATCTATTGTGCGTGGAGGTTGAACTTACGACTCTCGTTCCAAACGGGCAACTGGACAAATGGGACAGGTCTTTTAATTATCTCTAAAAGTCCTGAAGTTGAATGTGTATAAGTACAGTAGTGCCCGTACAAACTCGGGTGAATGTTTCCCCGCAGCGGCGTCGCTGCTTCTGAGCGGCGATCACGATGAGCTGGGGCTACCTGACGGAGCTGCTGGATGAGGTTCACCGACACTCCACATTCTGAGCAAGCTGTGGATCACCACCTTCCTCATCTTCCGCATCGTTCTCACGACGGTCGCCGGAGAGTCGATCTACTACGACGAGCAGGGCCAGTTCACGTGCAACACGGCGCAGCCCGGCTGCGAGAACGTCTGTTATGACAGCTTCGCACCGCTCTCCCATGTCCGCTTTTGGGTGTTCCAGATCATTGTCGTTGCCACGCCCACCATCCTGTACCTCGGATTCGCTGTACATCGCATCACCAGGTCCGCAGGTCCCCGGAGGAGTTTTCACAGTGGGGGGGGGGGGGGGGGGGGGGGGGCTACGGTGGAAATTTGAATGGCTTCTCACAGTTTGAAATTGTTTAAAAATGTTTTGTATTAGGTTGCACCGTCGATTTGGTCCCCTTGACGCCGCTCTCTGTCGTGGTAGGATCGAGTACGAGCGAGACGAACGAACCAAGCGAACCGGCGGCTCCGACCGCATGGTTGAATGCACGGAGAAGAGGAGGTGGAAGGGAGGTGGAGGAGGGTGAAGAAGACGGCAAGGAGAAGCGATGGCAAGGCAACGAGCGGTGGAGGATCAAACTGACGGCCTGATGGTAGCCTACACCCTCCAGCTGCTCGCCCGCACGCTGGCCGAGATTGGCTTCCTGCTGGGGCAATACCTGCTCTACGGCTTTGAGGTGGCCCCACGCTTTCAGTGCGTCCGCGACCCCTGCCCAATCGTGTCGACTGCTTCGTGTCGCGCCCCACGGAGAAGACCATCTTCCTTCTGGTCATGTACACGGTCGCCTGTCTCAGCCTCCTGCTGGAACTGTCCGAGATTTGCTACCTGGGGCTGGGCGCCCTCCACGACTCGCTGAGCGGGAGACGCTGGCTGCAGAGCAGGTGGGGGCCTCGCCAGCTAAGCGGTTGGCCACGGTCGGCTACGCGGAGGGAGGGGGGCGCACCACAAATTAAATATGTAACTAATAAGCTTGTGCCGGAGGCCCCGGGGGACAGGCGTCTATGACGTATCCTGGCCAAACCCCAATTGCGGAGCCAGGAGTTTGAATCTTTACCCTCGGGGTTCCTCCAGAAACAACGAAAAACCACTTCGTGTGGCCACGTGGAATGTTCGAACGCTCACTGCGGAGGAGAGGCTGCCACTCCTCTGTCGGGAGCTGGACCGGTACCGCCTGGATCTCTGTGGCATTCAGGAGGTCCGGGGACCGGTTCTGGCTCCTGCCACCATAAGGGGTGGACAGTCCTCTATTCAGGGCGGAGACTGCCAAACAACAGGGTGTGGCTCTTCTTCTGAACAAAAGAATGAAGGGGCGTGGGAGCGGGACGGTGAAGAGTGGGAAGCTGTAAGCCCTAGCTACATTGGGCTCGCTTTCCCATCAACCAGAGGCGTGGTGGTCGTGGTTACTATGCCCCCACCGAAGACGAACATCCGTGGAGGGATGCAGGCAAAGCCGATGAGCCAGATGCCTTCTATGACCTCCTGTCACAGGTGCTGGCTAAAGTGCCACTCGGATAGAGTCATCTTGTTGGGTGACTTGAATGCCCGAGTTGGTCATGATACTGGCACCTGGTCTGGAGTGATTGGAGGGCATGGGTCAGATCAGCTCAATAACACTGGTAGGAGGCTGCTAGATTTTTGTGCAGCCCATGGGCTTGTAATTACCAACATGCTCTTCCGGCATCGGCGCATCCATACAACATCATGGATGCATGCCGGGTCCAAGCAAGAACATCGCTGGACTACATAGTGACGGACCAGCGGATGCGAGCCCATGTCCTTGACACCAGGACCTACCGTGGAGCTGATCTGTCCTCTGACTAGTCATTGTAAGATGCGCCTGCCATTCTTCCACTCTGGTGGTTGGGTGCACACCCAGGACCCCATTCCAACCTAAAGTGGCCTGGTCTCAGTTAGCTGATGAAAGTTGGCATCGTCCCCACTCTTTCTGATGTCGAGGGTAAATGGGCGAGTTTAGGACTGTGACTCATGCAGCTGCAATGGCTGCTTTGGGTACGCGGTCAAGACCTCCCCAGAGACCCTGGCTGACAGAGGAGGTGTTCAGGATAGTTGAGAAAAATCGACAGGCCCACTCTCATCGGCTACAGCATCCCACGTCAGAGAATGAGGAGGCTTACCACAGCCTTCGCTCGGAGGTTCGGAGAGCCATAAGGCGCTGCAAGGATGGGTGGTGTCGCGGGTTGCTGAGGAGATGGAGTCTGCCTCAGTGGCCCGCGATCACAAATCACTATTTAACTCCACAAAAAATTACCTGCAGCGCCACACGATTACCATAAGGGGAAAAAAGGTGATCCAATCTCCGACCCCCAGGAACAGGTTTGCAGATTTGCTGAGCATTTATGTAAGGTCCTGGGGAGGGAAATCCCTCAGCCAGGAAAACATCATGACACAAAGTGGGGATGACCCTGCTGAGGCTGCGGTGCCTCAAATATTGGAAGAAGTCACCCCCTGTGAGTGGCTGGCTGAGGTGCCATCTGTTGAAGTACTGAGGCGATCCGGAGTCTGAGACCAGAAAAGGCACCGGCAGAGATGATCTCCCAACCGAAATGCTGAGGGAGGGTGGCGTTTGTGCACAGACTGCCTTATATGACATCATAACAACAACAGTCTGGACCACTGGACGGGTTCCGCAGGATTGGAAGGATGCCCTGGTGGTCCCCCTCTTAGGGGGACCGCACAGATTGTAACAACTACAGGGGCATCTCACTCCTCAGTGTGCCTGGAAAGGTCCTGGCAAGGATTATTCAACATCGCCTTGCCAGGCACGCTGAGGAGAGGCCTGCGGAGCCCCAATGCGGTTTCAGGAAAGGGCGGTCCTGCACAGATGCCATATTTTCTGTCCGTCTGCTACAGCAGAGGAGTAGGGAATTCTAACAAGACCTACATCTCTGCTTTATTGAACTGGTCAAGGCTATGATACCATCAGTAGGCCTGTGCTCTGGGTTCTTCTTCATGCTTTCGGAGTCCCTGACCCTCTGCTCACGATCATTAAGGACCTTCATAATGGTGAGCGGGCCCAGGTAAAACTACATGGCCGGGAGTCAGAGCCATTCCCTGTACACCTTGGGTGCCACATGGATGTCCTCTGGCCCCCACATTATTTAACATCTATTTTGACCACGTGGTTCGTGAAGCCTTCAGCAGCTGTACCGGGGGAATTTCCATCTGGTACAGATATAATGGAGGCTGATCGATGCCCGGGTGCGATCAAGGGATGGCTCCCTATTCATCAACACGTTATTATGCTGATCATTTGTAATAGCTGCTCATTCAGAGGAGGAGTTAGAGATGCTGCTGCTAGACTGGAGTGTGCATCTAAGAGTGGGTCCTTACCATCAGCCCCACCAAAACTAAGCACCTGCCTGGGTATTTTGTACCATCAGACACTCCCCACAATCGGTGATGGGCAGTTGTGGAGAAGTGGAGAGTTACCCATACCTGGGCAGTGTGCTTATGACCGGCTCCAGTTTAATCAGAGGTCTCACTCCGAATCAGTCGAGCGGCAATATCTTTTCATCGGTTTCCTAACGCTGTGGGAAGCTACCTGCTGTCGCTCCGCACGAAGCTTCAGTTCTTCTCGGCCACGGTCATTCCCTCCCTTCTCTACGCTTGCGAAACGTGGACCCCCTAATGGAGCATCTTTGCCAGTTAGAAACATTTAGGCTGGCCTGCCTAGGATCCATCCTGGGTTTAACCAGGCTGGATTGTGTGAGAGCTCACAAATCCTTGGGCAAAGTCCCATCGGTGAGCTCTCCGGCAGGTAAGGCTGCATTGGCTTGGTCATATAGCCCGCATGCCCAGCCACTGCATGCCGAAACAGCTTTTGTTCAGCCGATCGAGGGACTAAATGGGCGCGACATGGGCTAGAAAGAGATGGAGTGATGTGGTACAGGAGGACGTGGAGCTGAGTGGACTTGCCGATGACTGGTACCAGCGGTGTCAAGATCGGCCTCAGTGGAGGAGGCTCGTGAAGGACGCTACTGGGCAGTTGGAGTAGTCGCCCTCCAACAACAACGGAGGGCGGAGGAGCGACGCTCATAACAACGAGCGGAGCGCCGGGTGGCTAAAGCACAGCAAGTTGGCACAGTAGGGGGCACAGGTGGTGCATCAGCCAGTCATCTCGGTCATCTCAGTCAGTCGACCCGTGGCACCTGGTCTGCCCCGTGACCTCCTGCCAGCGGGCGTTCGACACTTCTCGTGATCTCAAGGTGCACATGGCCTGGCACAAGCATCGTGGTGATGTCACCGCCACTTAGTGGCAAATGGCGGTTGTTGTTGTATAGTGTTGCCAGGTGTGTAGCAGTGTCGTGTATAGTGTTGCCAGGTATGTGATAGTGTAGTGTGTAGTGTATAGTGTAGTGTATTTGTTTACAGCTATGAGAGTGGTTCCGTCAGCTTCCCAACCGCTATGTATATAGATGTTGTGTATAGTTTATAGTGTATCATGTAGTGTATGTGTTGCCAACTATGTATATAGATGTTGTGTATAGTTTATAGTGTAGTGTATAGTGTAGTGTGATGTGTTCACAGCAATGTATATAGACGTGTGTGTGTGTGATGTAGATCCGCGGAGGGCAAACAGGCGGCCCACGCGACGCTGGAGGCTTCCAGGGTGAAGGTGGCAGTGGCCCAGGGCAGTCGCCGAGTGTCGCTGCGCCCCCGGGTTACCACTCGCTGGCGGGGCCTCCTCTGACGGGAACGCACCGGGTGAGTTTCGCGAGGAGCGCTCACACCGCTCCTCATACATTACGACGTTGACTATTTTATTCATAATCAAGGTTTTTGGGTTTAGATCGCATTATCCACTATACACTACACACTATACACTACTACACTATACACTACTACACTATACACTACACTACACACTACACACTACTACATTATACACTATACACTACTACACTATACACTACACTATACACTACACACTATACACTACACAACACTATACACGACACACTATACACGACACACTATACACTACACACTATACACTACTACACTACACACTATACACTACACACTACACTATACATTGCACTATACATTATACACGCAATACACCCATACAAATCCTCTATCATGGAGAGTGTATATTTATTGTTGTTAATGAAAACACTCCTCTTGAAATTCGACTCGTTTCTAGGGTGGCAGATCCCGGCGAGCCGGACCCCCCCACGGCAGTTCCCGCAGCAGCAGCAGCGATGATGTCGCCGCGGGAATTGCGTCAGCTCCGTGACGAGTGCGGGACTTCAGACGGAGCTGAGGGCGACGCCGAGGCCCCGCCAGGAGCCCCCGAGCAGAGCGCCGGCGGCGGCACCGGCCGCACGGCTTGGGTTTAGCGCGAGAGTGTCAGTCGCGGCGACCCTCTGTGCTCTTTGTGAAGATCCGAGCGGCGGAGCGCGGGCACCCCGCTCACGCGGCGCACGCGACGGTGTGGGGGCACGTCGGCACTCAGCCTCGTAGCTCGGGGGATTCAGCTCTGCTGGGTTTGTAACCCAGAGTACTGAGAGCAGAGGTCGCAAACGGGGTTTGATTCCTTACCCGATACCCTGTACCCGGCCGGTATCGGGTAGGGTACGGGTACCCGATTGCGACCTCTGGATGAAGCCATGTTGCAGGCGCGGGTGGGTTGATTATAGGAACTTGAATTGTGAGAAGAGACGAGACGTTGGTAAATGAGTGACAAACGGTGACTCACCAGTGACTCACGGCCTACCGTACCCGGCCGCACCAGGGTCGCAAACGGCTACCCGTACCCGGCCGGGTACGGGTAGCCGGGTATCGGGTAGGGTACGGCAATCGGGTACCCGGTTGCGACCTCTGATTGAGAGTTCAATCTCATTAAAATGCGTTTTTTGTGGCATCGTGGCTTTCGTATTGGGCCAACGTATAAATGCACGATCGGGGGGATTTTGATTTACAGAAACCCACATTTTTTTGTTTCTTTAGCTAACTTCTTAATTTGCGTGAGTTTCTGTTTTCATTTTTTCGTTAAATTTCCTCACTCCATGGTGGATCGGAGGGCCTGAGTTTAGCGGGCGCACGTCGTTATTATACCATAACAGCCGGCTCCCATTTATATTGACAAAACAAACGGCATTTAAGATTTTGGCTATGCGGTTTGTGAACAGCTGTGGCCAAATCTGAACATCAGGTGACACGGTGTTGTATATATTGTTTTTCTGAAAAGTATAAAATAAAATTGGGAAATCACGTTTAGATATCTCGCGGATAAGAAGAGTCACGCGGTATTCTCATCCTCTTATTGGCGAGGTTATCTGTCATTTTGCTCCTTTTAGCTGGAAGGTAAAGATTCGCAGATGGCCCCACAGATAATAAGATCAGCAGCTATATTGGTGTTCCCCCGTGTCACAGCGGATCACAGCAGTTCTGCATGAATTTTGCGCAGTGTTTGAAAGCTATCATTCAACCATTATGCACCAGATATACACAAAAAACTGCGTTTAAACGATCTCCCTTGTACAGATAAAAAAAAACATACGCCCACAACATCCCATTACCACACATCAACGCACATGCAGTCGGTTCTCATCAGGGCACGCCAAGACTGGGAGGCAGCAAGTTTTAATCTCTCACACAACCAACACTATTCAACGTTCCCAGGTGA
>WFAB01002954.1:0-23543 GCA_018977245.1 Lethenteron camtschaticum | reverse complement strand
ATTGCTGAATGCGTTGAGGGTGTTGTTGCCGTTGCGCCGCTGCAAATGAGGGCAGCGTCATCCACCACGATGGGTGACCTCGACTCGGCCACTGCGGGGGCCTTGGCACTCACCGAACCCCGGGCCCACGCCGCTCGCCACGAGGCCGCAGGTCCAGCAGCCCGCCCGCGGAGCAGAGCCATGCCGAGGGAGGGAGACGGGGGTTGGGGTCGTGCCGAGGGGGAGACGCGGGGGTTGGGGTCGTGCCGAGGGCGGGAGACGCGGGGGTTGGGGTCGTGCCGAGGGAGGGAGACGCGGGGGTTGGGGTCGTGCCGAGCGAGGGAGACGCGGGGTTGGGGTCGTGCCGAGGGAGGGAGACGCGGGGGTTGGGGTCGTGCCGAGGAGGGAGACGCGGGGGTTGGGGTCGTGCCGAGCGAGGGAGACGCGGGGGTTGGGGTCGTGCCGAGGGAGGGAGACGCGGGGGTTGGGGTCGTGCCGAGGGAGGGAGACGCCGGGGTTGGGGTCGTGCCGAGGAGGGAGACGCGGGGGGGGGGTCGTGCCGGAGGAGGGAGACGCGGGGTTGGGGTCGTGCCGAGGGAGGGAGACGCGGGGGTTGGGGTCGTGCCGAGGGGAGGGAGACGCGGGGGTTGGGGTCGTGCCGAGGGAGGGAGACGCGGGGGTTGGGGTCGAACTCAGGCGGCAGGAGTCGTGGTGAGGGAGGGAGACGAGGCCCGCGGACGCGGCCTGTGCAGCCCTCGGCCTTTCCTGGCCACCTGCGCCGGGGAGAACGCGACCCTGGCCGGTAGGGGGCGCTACCCCGCGCGGGTCCGGTGACTACGGAAATGTCTTGTTGAGTATTTCGGTGATTTTTATTAAAATATTTCACCTCATTCGATGGGACTGTAAGCGCGGTACCTTGCTAGGTCGGCTGTCGACCGTGCGACAGCTGCGGAGACTGGCAGAAGGAAGGAAGTGATGGCGACATGTGGTGCGTGTCCTGTTCGGCGTGGTGCGGTGCGTCTGTGTGCTTGAGCAACCACACGAAGGCAGTGACACCCAGCACGTGCCTCACGCCACATCAGGGACACCCAGCACGAGCCTCCCAGCACCCAGCCGTGGCCACGGGGGGGCGCTGCTGCAGCGCCACGGGGAGTTGGAGGCGGTCGAGTGGCGAGTGTCCCGCGGGCGTCCCTCGTCGGTGACCACGTGGGGTCGTCGTGCCTTTAGGGGTTTCAGTTTCTCTGTGGGGCCAATAAACAGTGAATGATGCGATAACCACTGGAAATGAGTCTGATTATTGAGTAACTCACTCTCACTGGCCATGTAAATAATAATGGCGTGGACACGACGAGCTGACAGTCCGTCGCCGAGGCGTCTGCCCGTGTCCCCCAGTGCAGTGGAGGCCGCGTGAGCCGCGTGCACGCGGCGCTGCGAGCCCCTGATTGGTGGAGGTGCGTGTGACCCTGTGCGACGTCACAGGCGATGCTCTGCGCTTTTGGATCCGCGTGCTGGGTGACGTGAAGATGGCGCGCGTGGCATCAGCAGAGCCGACTCAAGGGGACGGCGAATTTCTTTGCAGGTTTTTCCTGGATTTTTCTGTTTGCGCATAGTCACTTTAAGATGTTTTCTTGTTCATGTTTTTGTTTTGTTGCGGTTGCACCCGATTCAAGAGCCGAATGGCTCACAGGTCTATACCAAATATACTGAAACTGAATCGGAGCGACCACCCGGGCTGACCGGTCACGTGTTTGCTACCTTTTCAGTATATCTGCCTGTCGCGAGGGACATCTCCATTCATTTGGCTTTGTTTTGCAAATCTCCATCGTCTCGGCACAAGCGACGGAGGCGGAGACACGGTGTACATGGTACAGGTACTGCCCGTCTTGGTGTGGGCAGTGTGCGGTCACTCGCTGCGATTGGTTGATGGCCACGGATTTATTTTCGTAGAATTATAAAATGAGCAATCTGATTGATCCAAGGGGTGACGGACGAACGCTGGACGGGCAGTGACCGTGGAACGTGTCCACTATTGAAACGTCAAACTCGGGTGGGACTCGGCTCGCCACTTTCCCCACTGTAGCCCATCCGAACTGTGCCATCTATGGTTATTATCCTACAGCGAGCGAACCACGGCACCACTGCTCCACTATAATTACTCAAGTATGACAGGGCTTATTTTTCCGGCTCAGCTAAGTTTGTGGTTATTGTCAAAATAAAAGAAGTGATTCTAATGACTTCTAAATGTTGCGAGGCAGCGGCGGGCGGGCGAGATGTGGATCGGTAAGAAGCCGTAACAAGCGAGAGAGGAACGCCGGGCGATGACGGAGGGCAGGGAATGTGGAATTGACGTGGCGAGCTGGGGTCGAGCAGACGGCACGGGAATGAAGCCCGCGAGATACACGCGGAGCGTTCTCTCGGCGCCTACGCAGAGCAGAAACAAAGCCGCAAATCGCTCAGCAGAGCAACATTCAAGCAGATTGAACTCTCTACAGTATATATACGGTATGTAGACGGTATATATTTACTGTATTTTGGTGGTACAATGCAAATCCAATTCAAATTCAAATCCTTCTCTGGCATTGCGCGTTGCGGGTTGTTTTCTCTTCAGGGAATGGGCTGAAACGTCGGACTTCGTCCGGACCACCATTGCACCACCCCCCCCCCCCCCCGTTAATTGAGTTGTGGTTCGCGTCGTGGTGTCCGGTGGCTTCCTCTTCCGCTGCGTCCAGAAGCGACTGGACCAGGCGCCAGGATCGCGGGGCCATTATCACCACCATCATCATCATTACCACCATCACAACCACCGCCATCATCATCATCTTATAATCGCCCCTCCGGGTGTTATTCTACTGCACTGCCCTCCACCCGTTAACCCTCTGCCCCCACCCGTTAACCCCCCCTCCCCCACCCGTGAACCCCCTCCCCCCACCCGTTAACCCCCCCCCCCACCCGTGAACCCCCTCCCTCCACCCGTGAACCCCCCTCCCTCCACCCGTGAACCCCCCTCCCCCACCCGTTAACCCCCCTCCCTCCACCCGTTAACCCCCCTCCCTCCACCCGTTAACCCCCTCCCCCACCCGTGAACCCCCTCCCTCCACCCGTTAACCCCCTCCCTCCACCATACACATCCACCCCATCACACACAACTATGCCACCACCATCGTCCATCACACACACGCCCTCGACATCAATTGTTGGGTTGGATTAATGTTTTTTAATCGTGTGAGTGGGTGGCTGAGCGCGTGGCTGAGCGCGTGGATGGATGAGCGAGTGCATGAGTGACTGGGTAGGTGGGCACATAATGAGTGGGCGATCAAGTGGATGTGTGAGGAACTGAGCGTGCGAGCGAGTTGGTGATTGAGTTGGTGATTGAGTGGGCGTGTGGTCGAGTGAATGAGTGACTAATGGGTCAGCGAGTGAATTGGCGATTGTGTGAGTGAAGGAATCGTTCTGTGAATAAATGAGTGGATGCTCGAATAAGTGCGTGAATTGTTGGCTGGCTAATGGAGTTGGTTGACTGGGTGAGTGAGTGAGCGAGCGAGCGAGCGAATGGGTGCATGACTGGGTAAGTGTGTTAATGATTCAATAGATATATGAATAGATGAATGAATAGGTGAGTGCATCAATCTCCCTTGTCAGCTCGGCACCTATCCCCAAGCAGCTCCGCCGAGGCCAACCATAACGTGGAAAGGTTGAATTACGAATGACAGATACATTTCTTCATCTACTGCCGATCATCTTCATCACATACAGCTCGAATCTCAATCCACCGCTGGATGAGGGCCTCCCCACGCCGGTTAGTGCGGATTTTGGTAAAGGTCGGGAAGGGGCGTAGAAGAGACAGTACAACAAATGACTTTTGCTGCACAGACCGCGGCTTGCCATCGTGGCCCCGCAGTAGCCTATATCACCTATTACGCACGGCTGTCGCCCGTCCCGGCACAATGACAAGCTCGACCCTGCTTAGATTCTGAGATCGGGGGCCTTCCGGGAGCCCTGGTCACAGGATCGCTCGCCAATGATGCCCTAAATGACACTGCTCGAGATTGAACCTCAAAAACATCCCCTCCCCATTGTTGGGATCGGTTTCGGACCCCTGTAGGGGAGGGGCGGCCCCGGGGTTAGCCTCGATCCCCCCCACTCCCCCTCCCACTTTAATCCCCCCCCCTTCCCCGCTGCAGGTAGACGTTGAACAGCGGCAGTGAAGGTGCGCGGAGGGAGATAAGGACGGCAGAAATTGTGAGAAATCGAGAGAAATTACATCGCGTACAATTTTGACAGCTCTGAGATTCAAATCATTCAATATGTATGAGTTGGGGGAGGGATCAGTGGTCGGGGGGGAGGGGCCTGGGTGGGGGGGCCTCGCCGCACGATGGGTCAAAACTGTGGTCTGTTTGGGGAGCGGTGGCGCAGTGGTTAGCGCGATTCCGTTGCACACATCAAGGTAGCGGCTGGACAGTTGCTACGGGGTCGTGAGGCTGGACACTCCTCCTGCACGGTGGCAGTGTGGGGGGGAGAGAGAGAGAGAGATGTTACCGCGGCCAGAATACCACACCTGGGACACGGCGGTCGATATTTTGCTGATTTCCTTTTCAGAAGAGTGCAGCATCATTTCTTTAAGCGATCGTTGGCGCCATGAACGATCGCGGCAGGACTCGCACGGAGGACGATGCCTCACAGACGGGCACAGTCCCGCAGGGCCGTCCACAGGGGCGGTGCGGGCCCCGGCCAAACCCCTCCGCGTGGCCTCGCTGACGCCTTCAAACTAAGCGGACGCTGTTACGCCTGACACCGTCGAAGCGCGGGATCCCCCAAAGTGCGGGGCTCGGGGCAGTCGCCCCGATTTTCCCTACCCGAGGGACGGCTTTGACAGCCTGCCAGGGTGGTAGGGGAAAACACTCCGTGGATATGACCAAATTAAGTAATTCGCGAATTAATTTCTTTCACAGTTTTCCACATTTGAATCGTGGCGCCGGTGCGCACGCAGCCTCGTGGGGTTTGAATGACGGCGCGCGATCTTTAATGTCCCCGGTGAAGAGGACGGCGCGTAGTGGTTACAATAAACCGGTTAAAACCCGTAAACGGTTTCCAGAATCGATTGCCGATTCAGAAATTCAGGAACCCATAACCGACTCCAAGTAGAGTTTTAGTCATACGTGGACTGATTAGCAGGCGCACGGACGTACAAACCGCACGGCGGCAGGCCTAATGGTCAATAATTCTCGACGTAAATGAGTAAACAATGTATATGGTGAAGGCGCAGCCACTGCTGCTGAAAGGGTCTCTGCTACACAGCGCTCCAGAGAGGTATTTTCGGACAATTCTTTTCCGCACCCGAAACAACACGTCCAGAATACCTCTCGCTGTGGGCTCTGGATACAATCCACGTCCCATCGACTGCAGCCTATGACCGACTGGGGAACCCTTGGTGAGAAACGAAGGCAGAAAGGTCCCCAACCCTCGTTAGTTTTCCGCCTGCGCGCACTTCGCTCCCTAATGAGTTGTTCACGGTTCACTCCCTAATGAGTTGGAATCAGGGGCCACCTCCCGACCACTCGCTTTAAGCGCGCGGGGTGGAAGCCGTTCAAACAAAATTAACTGGGGGGCTAACGTCACACCACCTCCCTTACCCCCCTCGTGCCAACTCTTAATTGTGCCGTCGCAAACAGAGAGCCCCCCACTCGCCACCCCACCCCCCTCTCTTCGCCACCCCCTCCTACCCCCACCGATGATAAGGAACTGAAGAGTGGCGCTCATGAAAGACCGCTAATTTCAAGTGGTCATCTGCAAGTCTGACCGCTTGTCATGTCTGACAATCCAATATCACGATTAGCAAGTTATTTCTTTATACACGAAAGCCCGAGTCTTAAGATTCGTTTTCAGGAAGGTCCTGCCACAATGGGATGTTTGGCTAATTAATCTTTCATGTCGGGGGGGGGGGGGTCCAGGGAGCCCCGGGGACACCACGCCCCAGGTCGGCACTGAAGCCGGGTTCGTGAACCGACTTGCTGCTCTGCCACCTTCTGGTCGCTTCCTCTTAGCCGAGCGAGGTTTGGGAGTCTCACAAATCTCTACGACGTGATCCACCAACCCTTGCTACCACGGCGCTTGTCGAGGGAGTGCAGTGGGTGGCCACTGGAGAACGCGGAGACAACCCCACAACGTCCGAGGGGATCGCATTTGACTCGGCATGTCCACGGACCGAGAGCTCAGCAACTCGACTTACTTGCTGTGCTGCCATCTCCTCGAGTTTTGGTAGACAACGTCACGGCGTGGTCTACCAACTCTGTGTCCACAGTGCTCAGCCGCATAATCATTGGGGTAGTCTGTCTCAACTGCTCTAACTTGGCTAGATAATGGGTTTACCCCCCACCACGACTTCCCGCGACGTGGGCTCGGTCCACCAAACCCCCAGGCTTGCGGGAAATGTCGCATTACTGCACGGCCCAACGAGCTGTCCGTTCCCATTAGCACCACCGCGACCACGTGTCCCTGTGTCTCAGTGTCGCTGTGTTTACGTGTCCCTGTGTCTCAGTGTCTCTGTGTCTCAGTGTCCGTGTCTCAGTGCCCCTGTGTCTCTGTGTCCCTGTGTCTCAGTGTCGCTGTGTTTATGTGTCCCTGTGTTTCAGTGTCGCTGTGTCTCAGTGTCCCTGTGTCTCTGCGTCTCAGTGTCCCTGTGTCTCAGTGTCCCTGTATCTCTGTCTCAGTGTCCGTGTTTCTGTGGTCACGTGTCTCAGTGTCTCCATTCCACATCTCCGTGTCTCCATGTTTTTGTCTCAGTTTCTGTCTCCGTGTTCTCTCATGATACAATCGAATTTGTCTCAGTGTCTGAGTATCCCCATGTCCACGTGTCTCTATGTTCACGTATCTCAGTTGATATTTTTCCGTGTCCCCGTGTCCCCCATGTAGTCCTGTCCCCGTGTCCCCCGAGCCCCAGTGTGCTCGGCTTGGGTTCTGATTCCCCTGAATCAGAAACCGAGCCGTGTCGCTAACGTTTAGTGCATTGAATGAGTCGAGTCGTATTTAGAAGACGTGGTAATGATGTTGCGTCCTCACAGCGTACTCGCTGACGTTGCACGCAATGAACGCATCATTAACCCCAACTCTGGCTCTGCTTGGCCCCTGAGTCAGATTCAGACTTTGCCAAATGGCTCGTGCAAAACCACCCGTACCGTGCAGGCCCCGCGCTGGCTCGGGGTGTGTCAGTAGAAAACCACCCGTACCGTGCAGGCCCAGCGCTGGCTTGGCTCGGGTGTGTCAGTAGAAAACCACCCGTACCGTGCAGGCCCAGCGCTGGCTCGGCTCGGGTGTGTCAGTAGAAAACCACCTGTACCGTGCAGGCCCCGCGCTGGCTCGGCTCGGGTGTGTCAGTAGAAAACCACCCGTACCGTGCAGGCCCAGCGCTGGCTCGGCTCGAGTGTGTCAGTAGAAAACCACCCGTACCGTGCAGGCCCCGCGCTGGCTCGGCTCGGGTGTGTCAGTAGAAAACCACCCGTACCGTGCAGGCCCAGCGCTGGCTCGGCTCGAGTGTGTCAGTAGAAAACCACCCGTACCGTGCAGGCCCAGCGCTGGCTCGGCTCGGGTGTGTCAGTGGAGAATGGGATTCATGCTGAGGTCGTTGGGTACCGTCACGAGCTCGCAGCGTGGGTGAACTCATTAACGCTTCATTACAGCCGAAGTTAATTAAAAAAAAGCACCGATCTGCCTTCAATAGTGTTTGTTAACATTCATTAATCGGTTGGATTCACACAGAGTGAGAGAGAAAAAGAGCAAACAAATGGAAAAAGTAATATTCAGTGACCCCAATTTTATCCCCTGAATCAGCGCCCCCATTGAGTTTCCTGGGCCCCTGAGCAATTAGCTCCTCTGCCTCTGGATGGGGTCTCTCTCTCTCTCTCTGCCTCTGGATGGGGTCTCTCTCTCTCTGCCTCTGGATGGGGGTCTCTCTCTCTGCCTCTGGATGGGGTCTCTCTCTCTCTGCCTCTGGATGGGTCTCTCTCTCTCTGCCTCTGGATGGGGTCTCTCTCTCTCTGCCTCTGGATGGGGTCTCTCTCTCTGCCTCTGGATGGGGTCTCTCTCTCTGCCTCTGGATGAGGTCTCTCTCTCTCTCTGCCTCTGGATGAGGTCTCTCTCTCTCTGCCTCTGGATGGGGTCTCTCTCTCTCTGCCTCTGGATGGGGTCTCTCTCTCTCTGCCTCTGGATGGGGTCTCTCTCTCTCTGCCTCTGGATGGGGTCTCTCTCTCTCTGCCTCTGGATGGGGTCTCTCTCTCTCTGCTTCTGGATGGGGTCTCTCTCTCTCTGCCTCTGGATGGGGTCTCTCTCTGCCTCTGGATGGGGTCTCTCTCTCTCTGCCTCTGGATGGGGTCTCTCTCTCTCTGCCTCTGGATGGGGTCTCTCTCTCTCTGCCTCTGGATGGGGTCTCTCTCTCTCTGCCTCTGGATGGGGTCTCTCTCTCTCTGCTTCTGGATGGGGTCTCTCTGCCTCTGGATGGGGTCTCTCTCTCTCTGCCTCTGGATGGGGTCTCTCTCTCTCCCCCGTGCCCCAGGCGACTCGGAGCAGCGAGTCGGAGACCAATGCCGTCCCGTGCCTCGCTTTTATGATGGGTTATTGAGTTATCGATTTTATGAGTTGGTGGGTGCGTGCATTAACGAGTTAGGCGGTTGTGTGTTAATTACTTATTCGGTTTTATTATTAAAAGGTTTATGACCTTACCTGTTAAGACGTTTGGGTTTATGTGTTAATTAATAGTGCGTTGTGTTAATACGTGGATAGGTTTGCGTAATACTGAGTTAACGAGCGGATGCGTGTAGAATGTGAATGTGTTTGTTGTTGTTATTAAGGAGACCACCAGCACCAGCAGAGGGACGCGTGAGTGCGCGCTGGTCAGCTGCTGCCCAGCTTTATGTTTAATATATAAAACGTGTTTTTATTCCACATCCTGCCCCGCATCAGAGACTGCAACATGCTGACATTCTGGACGGCTTCAGACACGCCGGCCTCGTCACGGCTGCCCGGGGGGGGCTGGGGGCTCATTCTGTGCCGTTCTGGGCTCAGGTGTTGAAGACGGTCCTCGCGAGCTGCTGCTGCCCACCGGAGTTCGACGCCTTCTTCTCTGGTCACACACAACCCACATTAAGCATTAGCCGCGTTGTGCGGAATAGAAATAACACAATAAATAAGCAATGCCTCAGTCTCGATCTCTCCACACGAACCTACAATCGCAGCATTGCAGATGAGAATCACATCAGCCGCTCGCACGGCCGTCTGGGAGCGCCGCGTGTTGAGTTATGGCTCATTGTACTGTATCATTGTACTGCATAAGTGTACTGTATCATTGTACTGCATAAGTGTACTGTATGAGTGTACTGTACGAGTGTACTGTATGAGTGTATTGTATGAGTGTACTGTACGAGTGTACTGTATGAGTGTACTGTACGAGTGCACTGTATGAGTGTATTGTATGAGTGTACTGTATGAGTGTATTGTATGAGTGTACTGTATGAGTGTACTGTACGAGTGTACTGTATGAGTGTATTGTATGAGTGTACTGTATGAGTGTATTGTACGAGTGTACTGTATGAGTGTATTGTATGAGTGTACTGTATGATTGCCATGGAACTGGGACCCCCGTAGCGTGAGGGGATGTTCCCGTGTCGACCCCATGGGCAGTGCCCCGCCGGTGCCTGCGGCGAGGCGCTGATGGCGAAGCGGCTCCGGAGTGTTGCTGGCCTCGCGGAGACGCTGCGGCTCCGCAAGGCGTCTGACGCCTCGCGGAGCGCGCAAGGGGCCCCCCGCTTGGTGGTGCGTGTGGGGACGGGCAAGGGGGTGGGAATGCGCGGGGTTTGATTATTGGTCGTGTTGACAAATCCCGGGCTGCCTCGCGAAGAGAGAAACAAGCGGAGCAGCGGCCCTCTTAGGCCTGGGCGCTGATCTCACGGGAGTGGGGGGTGAGCGGGGGAGTGGGGGTGAGTGGGGGAGGGGGTGAGCGGGGGGAGTGGGGGGTGAAGGGGGGAGGGGGTGAGCGGGGGGAGTGGGGGGTGAATGGGGGGAGGGGTGAGCGGGGGGAATGGGGGGTGAATGGGGGGAGGGGGTGAGTGGGGGGTGAAGGGGGGAGGGGGTGAGCGGGGGGAGTGGGGGGTGAATGGGGGAGGGGTGAGCGGGGGGAGTGGGGGTGAATGGGGGGAGGGGGTGAGTGGGGGGTGAAGGGGGAGGGGGTGAGCGGGGGAGTGGGGGGTGAATGGGGGAGGGGGTGAGCGGGGGGAGTGGGGGTGAATGGGGGGAGGGGGTGAGCGGGGGAGTGGGGGTGAATGGGGGGAGGGGGTGAGTGGGGGGAGGGGGTGAGTGGGGGGAAGGGGTGAGTGGGTGAGTGGGGGAAGTGGGGGGAGGGGGTGAGTGGGGGGGAGGGGGTGAGTGGGGGGAGGGGTGAATGGGGGGAGGGGGTGAGCGGGGGGAGTGGGGGGTGAATGGGGGGAGGGGGTGAGTGGGGGGAGGGGTGAGTGGGGGGAAGGGGTGAGTGGGGGGAGGGGGTGAGTGGGGGAGGGGGTGAGTGGGGGGAGGGGGTGAGTGGGGGGAAGGGGTGAGTGGGGGGAGGGGGTGAGTGGGTGAGTGGGGGAAGTGGGGGGTGAGTGGGGGGAGGGGGTGAGTGGGGGAGGGGTGAGTGGGTGAGTGGGGGAAGTGGGGGGTGAGTGGGGGAGGGGTGAGTGGGTGAGTGGGGGAAGTGGGGGGTGAGTGGGGGAGGGGTGAGTGGGGGGAGGGGGTGAGTGGGGGAGGGGGTGAGTGGGGGAGGGGGTGAGTGGGTGAGTGGGGGAAGTGGGGGTGAGTGGGGGGAGGGGGTGAGTGGGGGAGGGGGTGAGTGGGGGGAGGGGGTGAGTGGGGGGAGGGGGTGAGTGGGGGAAGTGGGGGGTGAGTGGGGGAGGGGGTGAGTGGGTGAGTGGGGGAAGTGGGGGTGAGTGGGGGAGGGGGTGAGTGGGGGGAGGGGGTGAGTGGGGGAGGGGGTGAGTGGGGGGAGGGGGTGAGTGGGGGAAGTGGGGGTGAGTGGGGGGAGGGGGTGAGTGGGGGGAGGGGTTGAGTGGCGGGAGGGGGTGAGTGGGGGAGGGGGTGAGTGGGGGAGGGGGTGAGTGGGGGAAGGGGTGAGTGGGGGAGGGGGAACGCTGACTCGGCACTAACGACCCCCTTGCTATTTGCATAAACACAGCGAGGCCCCCCCCCCGTCAGGCTCAGGAGACATCGCCCCCCCCCCTCAGACATCGCCCCCCGCCACGCGAACCCGCCCCGCGTTTGTCGCGGGCGCGTGTAGGGACCCAGTGGGGGGCAGGGGGGTAAGAAGAGGGGGGGGGGTAAGAAGAGGGGGGGGGTAAGAAGAGGGGGGGGGGGTAAGAAGAGAGGGGGGGGGGGCTCTGCTTGACTCAGCGATTCACGTTCCAGGTCTCAGATTGCCGGTTCCCGGCATGATGTCGGACATTGGTCAGCAACACCGCGGCGTTCATAGCGGATACACAGAGGCGACGTGGTGGGGAATTGTGCTCTCCTTCATTTACACTTGTGCCCGAAACGTTGCCTATTGATTTGTTTTCTTTGCAAGGCCGCAGTGTTAGAGTATTGATGAATGTGTTTGGTACTGTGTGCGTCACTGCCAGCGCAGTGACGCATTCATTGTGAGATTGTTTAACTCATTATCGGTTTCTCAACTACGGTAATCGGATAACATGACAATAGTTTGGGGGGGAAGTCTCACTTCTGTTCCCAAGTGTGCCGCTGGACGGGAGGTGATGGGCGTGGCTTGACGACTGCGGAGGCAGCAATGATTGGTGGATCACGCAATGGCTGTGAAATTCCCTTCCCATGGGGTCGAGTAGGAAGCCATTCACGTGGCTCAAGGTCTCCTCCACTTGCTCCGTCTGCATCACCTGTACAGGACAGGCCAGGTAGCTAATACCCACAGGGTTACGCAGCTGATGAAAATATAATGCCGCTCGACTGATTCTGAGTGAGACCACTGCTGCCAAAGCGAAGCTGGTCTCAGTTAAATGCCCATGTATGGGAACTTTTCCACTCTCTCCACAACTGGCCTATCACTCATCGGGAGTTGATATGGTGGAATGTTGGAAAGCACAGAATACCCAGTCAGATGCTTTGTTTTTAGGGGCTGATGGTAAGGCCCCATTCTTGAGTGGCACGCTGTAGGTTCAGCACTCCTCAGTGAGCAGCAACCATCAGACCAGCAGACACAAATAACATGGTTGACCAATAGTGAGCCGTTCATATAAGAATACGTTTGACCCTTTCTGGCAATAAAAACAGGTGTGTTCAGATGTTAAAACACCAAACTGAAACCTTTTGCAAGGAACCATGTCTGCACTAACCACACATTCCTTGACAGCACCCGGGCATCGATCTACAGCCTCCCATTGTACAATCTGTACCAGATGGAGATTACTCTGGTACAGCTATGGGACGCTTCTTGATCTACATGGACAAAACAGATGTTAAATAATGTAGGGGCCAGAGGATATCTCCTCCGTCAGCCAGGATCTCTGGAGAGCTGTGGACCGCGTACCTAATGCAGGCATCGCAGCCACAGTCGTCAACCTCACTCACCCCCTCCCCTCAGCATCGGGGCAGGGCGAGCAGGCGGCGCCCACCACAAGCTGCAAGCGATGATGGCATTCTCGCAACTATTGTGAGCGAAATTTCGATTTAAAGCTTTCGTGACTGCAGGGATTCATCTTCTTGGTTCTTTCGGTAAAGTCACGTAGAAGGGAAGTAATACAATAATAAAAATAAAACATAATAAAATAATTCTCACGACGTTTCGGCCACAACGCAAGCAGCCGTCCTCAGGTTTTATTTGTATTATTGTATTACTTCCCTTCTACGTGACTTTACCGAAAGAATCAAGAAGATATTATGAGCGAGCCGAGACCAGCCTGTGGGTCTGCGACACGTGGAACACGTACGGGCACACGTGGATGGCACATGTGGATGGAACGCGTGTACGCGCACACTGACATCTCAATATTAATGTGAATCGGCTCTATTCACGCAGGCAGCGTTAATTGTTTAGCGCGTCACGTGGGACGTGTTTAATAACCATCGGGCGCGTATAGCGTGAAACGAGTCGATTTCTATTTAAACGGCAAGTGAATTGGTGAACGTGGATAAACGCAGCGCGGTAGGGGTCGGGGGCACTGGAGTCTGGGGAAGCCTCGTGTGGAGGGGAGGTTGTTGTGGTGGTGGGGGAGGTTGTGGTGGTGGTGGGGGAGGTTGTGGTGGTGGTGGGGGGAGGTTGTGGTGGTGGTGGGGGGAGGTTGTAGTGGTGGGGGAGATTGTGGTGGTGGGGGAGGTTGTGGTGGTGGGGGGAGGTTGTGGTGGTGGTGGGGAGGTTGTGGTGGTGGTGGGGGAGATTGTGGTGGTGGGGAGGTTGTGGTGGTGGGGGAGGTTGTGTGGTGGGGGGAGGTTGTGGTGGCGGTGGGGGAGGTTGTGGTGGTGGGGGAGGTTGTGGTGGTGGGGGGAGGTTATTGTGGTGGTGGGGGAGGTTGTTGTGGTGGGGGAGGTGGTGGTGGTGGGGGAGGTTGTTGTGGGGAGGTTGTTGTGGTGGGGAGGTGGTGGTGGGGGAGGTTGTTGTGGTGGGGGAGGTGGTGGTGGTAGTGGGGGAGGTTGTTGTGGGGAGGTTGTTGTGGTGGGGGAGGTGGTGGTGGGGGAGGTTGTTGTGGTGGGGGGGTAATTAAGTGGAGGCTGCTTTAATCAAGGGCCGCTCGGCTGAGTGCCGTACTAATGTCCGCTCCGCGTGCGCTGCAGACACGGGGGGGGGCGCGGGGGGCGCGGGGGGGGCGCGGGGTGCATGCGGGGGGGGGGCCGTGATTGTGGCTAAATCATGAATTTCCCATTACAGGCGGCACTGATTGTGTTTAACGGCAGGGGCGGAGGGGGGAGTTTTGTTGGGTTGCATGTGTTGTATATGACATATAGCAGTACATTACGGTATACGGTGGGGGTATATGGTGTGTGTGGTCTGTGGTGTGTGTGTAGTGTGTGTGTGTGTATGGTCTGTGGTGTGTGTATGGTCTGTGTAGTGAGTGTGTGTATGGTCTGTGGTGTGTGTAGTGAGGGTGTATGGTCTGTGGTGTGTGTAGTGAGTGTGTGTATGGTCTGTGGTGTGTGTGTGAGTGCGTGTATGGTCTGTGTGTAGTGAGTGGGTGTATGGTCTGTGGTGGTGTGTAGTGTGTGTGGTCTGTGGTGTGTGTGTAGTGAGTGTGTGTATGGTGTGTGTATGGTCTGTGGTGTGTGTGTGTGTGTATGGTCTGTGTGTAGTGAGTGTGTGGTGTGTGTGTAGTGAGTGTGTGTATATGGTCTGTGTGTAGTGGTAGTGTATGGTCTGTGGTGTGGTAGTGTGTGGTGTGTGTGTATGGTCTGTGGTGTGTGTAGTTAGTGTGTGTGTGTAGTGAGTGTGTGTGTGTAGTGAGTGTGTAGTGAGTGAGTGTGTGTAGTGTGTGTGTAGTGAGTGAGTGTGTGTAGTGTGTGTGTAGTGAGTGTGTGTATGGTCTGTGGTGTGTGTGTATTGAGTGTGTGTGTGTAGTGAGTGTGTAGTGAGTGAGTGTGTGTAGTGAGTGTGTGTGTAGTGAGTGTGTGTGTAGTGTGTGTGTAGTGAGTGTGTGTATGGTCTGTGGTGTGTGTAGTGAGTGTGTGTATGGTCTGTGGTGTGTGTGTAGTGAGTGTGTGTGTGTAGTGAGTGTGTGTAGTGAGTGTGTGTGTGTAGTGAGTGTGTAGTGAGTGAGTGTGTGTAGTGTGTGTGTAGTGAGTGTGTGTAGTGAGTGTGTGTATGGTCTGTGGTGTGTGTGTAGTGAGTGTGTGTAGTGAGTGTGTGTATGGTCTGTGTGTGTGTAGTGAGTGTGTAGTGAGTGAGTGTGTGTAGTGTGTGTGTAGTGAGTGTGTGTGTAGTGAGTGTGTGTATGGTCTGTGGTGTGTGTAGTGAGTGTGTAGTGAGTGTGTGTGTAGTGAGTGTGTGTAGTTAGTGTGTGTGTGTAGTGAGTGTGTGTGTGTAGTGAGTGTGTAGTGAGTGAGTGTGTGTAGTGTGTGTGTAGTGAGTGAGTGTGTGTAGTGTGTGTGTAGTGAGTGTGTGTATGGTCTGTGGTGTGTGTGTAGTGAGTGTGTGTGTGTAGTGAGTGAGTGTGTGTAGTGAGTGTGTGTGTGTAGTGAGTGTGTGTGTAGTGTGTGTGTAGTGAGTGTGTGTATGGTCTGTGGTGTGTGTAGTGAGTGTGTAGTGAGTGAGTGTGTGTAGTGTGTGTGTAGTGAGTGTGTGTGTAGTGAGTGTGTGTATGGTCTGTGGTGTGTGTAGTGAGTGTGTAGTGAGTGAGTGTGTGTAGTGTGTGTGTAGGGAGTGTGTGTATGGTCTGTGATGTGTATAGTGAGTGCACGCTAATAGCAGTGTGCCAAACTATCAGGAGTACCTTTGTCTTTGCATTGTGTGTTCATGTGTGTTCATGCGTGTTCATGCGTGGGCGGCGCAGTAGTTCAGCAGCACACTGCACTGCAAACCCAGCAACCTGAGATCGATTCCTGGCCACGGCTAACATCATTGGCAAGTCGGCGGGTTTTAACGACACATTTATATATTGACGCGATCTAACCCAATGGTCGCGAAAGCCCGCCACGTGTTAAACATGGACAAGTTGTTATCTGAACCGGCCTGAGACCTCTCGCGAGGTCGACTCGGCCTTGAATGAGTACCCCTGGTGCGGGGTGTAAGCCGTCGGACAGTGGGGAGCTGGCCACCCCACCCCTGATGTGGCCTCAATAGGCGCTCGCTAACAACGCCCGCGCGAACAGCTTCAGGCTGATTGGGGATCTGGGCGGTGGGAGCGCTCCGCTGTCCCATTCCTTGTGAATCGTCGCAATCGGCTCTCGCCCTCACCACGTCGCATCGATCCCTTCAAGATTCCTTCAAATGAACACGGATATCCATACAGCGCCTCGAGTGGCTGCAGGGATGAAACAATGACAGCGTTTGGATTCACCTCGAGATGTACGGTTCCATCTCTCTCCAGGGGATCCCATCTGTAACTCGATAATCATTCACCCATTTTTTGTATTATGATCATCGTTCCGCTCGTTTAGCCACGAAAGCCTCATCGAGTTTCAAGACTCGGGAGGGTCCTGCCGAGATTCCGCAGGAGGGGGCGATGTTGCTACTGCTGCTGCGTGACCCCAACTGTTGGCGCAGTGGGGGGCACGGGTGGTGCGTCTGCCAGTCATCTCAGTGAGTCAACCCATGGCACCTGGGTCTGTCCCGTGACCTCCTGCACCTAGCCTGGCACAGTAGGGGGGCACAGCTGGTGGTGCATCGGGCAGTCATCTCAGTGACTGAACCCATGGCACCTGCCGAGTCTGTCCCGTGACCTCCTCCTTCCAGCGAGCCTTCGACACTTCACGTGGTGGCCTCAAAGTGCACCTGGCCTGGCACGGGCGCCGTGGCGATGTCGCCGTCGCTTAGTGGTGAATGGCGGGTTTTGGTATTGATCCCAACTGAATAATCTGTCGATAATTTTTCAGCATTGGGATGTTTTGCCAATTCCAGCTACATTGTATGTTGTTTTTGCAATGGGAGGAAACTGGACAACCCGGAGGGAACCCACGTGACTCGAACTCGGGGTCTTCTTCCTGCGAGGCGCGGAGTCCCGTGGCGCCTTCAATCGCTCCTGGCTCAGCAGGAGCCAGCAACCAAAATAACAAGAAGAGACATTTGATCAAAATCGGTTTAAAAAACTCAATATTTCAAGAGCCGCAATACGAGACGGTGCTTAATAAATAACGGCACGAAGCGGTCCTTAGAGCCGCAGGTTGTCGACCCCTGCTGCTCAGTGATCGAATTTGTCACGAGCATCATCCTGTACACTAACATTCATCCAAATGGTTCGGTAAATGGGGCTGCCGTCATCCAGCAGTGGAGCGACGACGGCGGCGGTTCACGCGCGCGAGTTGGCCGCGTGGAGAGGAACCACCGGGCCCAGACGACGTGAAGGAGAGCGCACGAACGAGGCACGGATTTCAGAATTGATCGCGATGATTCGGTGCATCGGTTTGCATGCCTACGGTCTCATCATGAGCCATGATCAATGCACTGCTGGATGAAAGCTTCCCCCTCCACGTCACCCGCCTTCCCTCACAATCCCAAACTGCAACATTCCATCAGAGATCCCGCACGAGAGACAATTTCCGCTCATTTAACTGCCACTCGTCTTAAGTCTCGACCGCCGGTCATCACCACCACCATCACCACCACCACCTCTCGTCGTCACGTAGCCTGCCCAAGCCCCAATCAAAGTCCGTACGGGAGGTCTCCAAAACATAACCTACTGTCGCAGCGCGGTGCACTAACCACGGCGCCACCGCCCTCCATCCCAATTAAGTGGAACCGTTTAATCACGTTTCAATTATAGGACCGCTCCGCCAGCGGTGCCTGAACATAAATCACCCTCGCCGCGTTGGCCGTTACCACTGCCTCGTTAAGGCAGAGATGTATTTCGGATGAATCACTTCTTCAGTCACACTTAGGTAAGGTTACTTTTAATTCAAATCGGCTTTTGCACACACACGTCTTAGCTCGCTAATGCTCTCATGCATTAACCATGCAAAGCTGCTCATTTGTCAAGCAACAACAACTCTCAAGTTTCTTATGAATCATTTAAATGTTGTTTTTGTTTGTATTCAGCGACAATCGTGAGACGCGGAGACCCGAGCCTGGGTCCCACTCCGCGATGTCGCGGAGTGGGACTCGGGCTCAGCGAGTCGATGGTCTCGGTCCACTCGCCAATGGCTCACACAGGAAGCGAGGTTATCGATAAAACTACATCCAGTAACAAACATCTCTACGTACATTTACCCAAAAGCTACAATCTAAACCGTGGCACAGATTGTGAGTGACATTGACCGAACATCTCCAATGCTGAAAAATATACCTCCACTCAGTTGTTATCACGCAACAGCAGCAACAACAACAACATGGCCCTCCACGTGCGAAGAACGGAACCCTCCCGAGTCTTGAGACTTTGCTGCATAAACAAGCAGAATAAGAACACCAGAAATAATCAGATGAAGCAAATCAACGTATCCGACTACAGACTTTATTCAGACACCGCCTGTTGGCTAAACGTTCCCGGAATAACCGTGAATATATATGTACAGCAGTTGTTAAAAAGCGGGTGGAGGGAATACGAGTGTCAGACAATGGAAAAATCATAACAGCAACAATAATCATCATCATCATCACGACGAACGGTAACGAAAACGTACTTAAAGCCAAACACCCCGGACACGTGGGACAGATGAACAGCGTTAGATTCAGAGCACGAGTCACACAGCCCCCATAGCCACCACCCACCACCCCCAACCCCTCGGTCACAACACGAACCATCACCGGGCTTGATCACAGTTCATGGGTACACCGCGCGCACGCACGCACGCCCGCCCGTATAAAAGATCCCGCGCTCTCTCGCGCGCACGTGATTCAGCTATCGTCTGCTACAGCCATCCTCGTTACATCACGTGACGCTAGCCATTCATTTACAAAAAGAAATAGTTCTCGTTTTTTATATTTAAATGTTCATATTTTGTGTACAATAGTGATGGTGCTGGGAACAAGCAAAGCAAGCAACATTTTAGGGTCCCCCCAAGTAGCTCAAGGGGCGGCCCCCACTCACGACACAAGGAGAGGGAGGTGCGCAACGACAACAGAAGGAGCCCCGACTCGCCGCCTCCTCCTCGACAGCAGCAGCAGCACCACGGCGCATCGTCCCCACAATACCCTGCGGCTGGCTCGGGGGGGCAGCAGTGGTGGCGGGAGAGAGAGAACCTCCTCCCCCCACGAGAGGGCAATGTTGGCCGAATCTTCATTGCTGGCCAGGCATCGCCATTCTAATAACGCCACCACTACACTCGTGGGAATTGTAGTTAAAGTATTTCACCGCGATTATTTCACACGACTGCGGTACAATGAAGACGCGCCTTTGTCCGGCATGCGTGTTCGTAGTGAGCTGATGCATCCTCAATGGCATTGGATCTGTCTGGCGCAGGTGCAGCCCGTGAAGCACACGCGCACTTACAAACACAAAGGTCCCTCCACCCCCGTATAGCCTTTAACAGACTGTTGGGCCAAGTGCTGTTAGCAAGCACCTATGAAGGCCGGCGCGGCAAATTAGAGGGTGGGTGACCAACACCACTCCCGGCCACCATTGTTTCCCTAGTGGCGATGTTTACACCGCACCAGGCACTCATTTGAGGCTGAATCGACCTAGGGGAGGCTCGGGACCGGCTTGGATAATGTTCAACAATGTTGGTCATGAGAGGGAATTGAACTCGACCGCCGCGTTCGTAGTGCAGCACGCTCCCCACTGCGCCACCGCTTGCAACTATCATCATTTAGTTCGGGGACTGAGATGGACACCCACCACCGGAGTGGAAGAATCTTACAGATGACAAGCCGCGTGTGCGCGCGCGCCGGGTATCGCTCTACTCAGGGCGAGCGGTGTTGAGACCAGAACACGTGGCACTGGGCAGGTCACGTCACTGTCATAAGGGACGGCGGTCAAGAACTGACGACGGAGTGGACACGCGTCCCGAGGGGGACGTCCTGCACCCGGCGCGGAGACGGAGCGACGGAAGCAGCTCTCTCGTGTGCCGGTGCTTGATGGATTATTGCCGTCATCACGGGATCGTGAGAAATGGTGACGGGAGGCCATCATCCAGCAGTGGATTGACCACGACCGACGATGTCGTCGAGACGGGCTAATCTCAGAGCAACATCATCCCCATTTAAAATCACGCAGCCCATCATCGTTACGCGACACACGCACGCCCACAGAGATCCCTTCTCGAGTCACGGAGCAATCGCAACGACGCCGTTCGCCTGCCAATCCCCTTCGTCTAATTGGCTCTGTCCAGGCACAACCCGCCATTACAGGCGGCCCCGAGTCTTTAAACGCGCCATTGTGCAGCGCGGCGATTATTATGAGCATCGTCTCTGTTATCTCTCTAATGAACCCCGAGAGTCGCGGAATTGCGAGAGATACGGACGCATTAATATTGGATGGCCTCATTTAAATGTTTTAGGGGATTGTTGTGGACATGGGGGCCGTGGAGGAAGGGTGGTGGGTGGGTAGGATGGGGGTGCGGTGTTGAGGCTGGGGGGGGGGGGGTTAAGGGGGGGTCACTATTTCTTCCTAATTACCGCAGTCCGCACGTGGCGACGCAGGGTGGGGGCGCGCCGAGCCCCCAATGCAGATCTCATCCCAAAGCGACGCGACGACGCTTACGGACGGCGGCCGCACGCTCCGGGATGTCCAAGGGATGTGTGAAACATCGCAGGCTAGCAGGACCCTCCTGCATGCAAGCCTTCAGACTCGGCGAGCCTTCCCTGGACAGAGTAACGACTACATACGTGTGCATGTAATCGTGCTTACAGCTATTCTATTTACATCGTTAATTGATAGTAAAGCCATGGCAATAGAATCAGTGCAGGCCAGAAAAACAAAGATTAAGCAAGACACACACACACAGGTGTGCAGCGCTGCGTCGACTGCAGCGTGCAGCCTCACGCGTGAAGCAAAACCACCTCTTCAGAAGAACTATTGTGGAAATTTGTCTTGAGAGCTCATTCATATGTTTGAGAAAATGTGGCCGACCAATTTATGACTGTCAATGACAAAATCATCATCATAACGCATTTCTTCTGAACTGCTGGTTTTTCTGTCTGCATAAGGCTGAGAGTCCTTGCACACGCAACACACCTTTGTGTGTGCGTTTCTCCAAAACGTCCATCCTCGTTCGAGAGAGGGCCTCGTCAACGTTGGCATGGGTAAAAGTCACCGCCACCCTGGGGGTCGCGCCCATCTCGGAGTCGCGCCCCCCTGGGGGTCGCGCCTGCATGCGCTACTACGCGAGACGACAACAATTAAACAGATCCCCACGCGCACGTTCCGACGCGGGTATTGTGAGCGTTACAAAAAAAAAATCTATTTTAAAGAATGAGCTTATCATGTACCGACTGTGAACGGTGGTGGTGCCCACGTGCTGTGTGCCACGCAACTATCTAGTGGGGGTTCAATACCAGCCCATGCAATCCTCCGAGAACGACGAACCCCGTGTTACACAACTCCTGGGGAATGTGGTGGGGACGATTTGGGAGTCGTGGGTCATCGGGGAGCCAGGGGGTCTGTGTGGAGCAGTTGAGAGGGTAGCCAGCCAAGCAGGCAGTTAATGGGACGAATCGGAGGCGAGGTGAGTGAAGCCATCGGGAACCGAGCTGGGATGCAACCCGTCAATTGGGATACCGGGACACGGCAATGCGTGAAGATCTCCACCCCCACCAACCACAGGGATGGACGTTCAGGGCCTTGAATCATCGTTGCCCTGGGCCCCCCCTCCAAACCTCAACCGAGAACAGCTACAAGAAAACGTAAAAATTAAATACCAAGGTGACAGCCACATCCCACCGCTAGGACCCCCCCCCCCCCGTGACGATGGCTGCACGGAGGAAATGGCCGCTCCATCGTCGCTACTACGATCGTCGTGACGGCCGCCCACGCCATCAACATTTTTATTTATTTCACGTCTTAGAGTTTTTAAAAATGACATATTCGCCAAGATCGGGCATCGATTGGGGTTTGACGTGAGTAGAGGGGGGGGGAGGAATCTACAGTGCGATCCATTTAGAGATACCCCACTAAAATAACGGGCGGTGGGGGGTAATGGAGGAAAAAAACCCATTTAGTTCTTCAAAACCTCGACACGTTTCCCAGCAATCTCAATTCACAAAAATATTAAATCGCTTAACTCCATTCTCCTTTAAGACGAGCCACCGTGGCATTCACTCGACTCAATCAGTGGTTGAGACGAAAGTAAGAGGGTCATTAGACATCAGTGGGGTATTCATAAATGAATCGCTCAGCAAGTTGTTACACTCACGTCAGCCCGGGACTCGCCCCCCCCGCTCACCTCCTGAGCCACCCCGTGCCTCTTTCCCTCCTCGTGACAAGGCGAGCATCATCACGGTGTGGTGCTGTGTGTGTGTGCTGTGTGTGTGCTGTGTGTGTGCTGTGTGTGTGCTGTGTGTGTGCCGTGTGTGTGTGCGTGTGCTGTGCGTGTGCTGTGCGTGTGCTGTGCGTGTGCTGTGCGTGTGCTGTGTGTGTGCTGTGCTGTGTGCGTGCTGTGTGGTGTGTGGTGTGTGTGCTGTGCTGCTGTGTGTGTGCTGTGTGTGCTGTGTGTGTGCTGTGTGTGCTGTGTGTGCTATGTGTGTGCTGTGTGTGTGATATGTGTGTGATATGTGTGTGTGTGCTGCTGCTATACATAGTGCACGTTGGGGCTGATGTAGGGCCCGCGGGTGTCACTGGGCTCGGGGCTGCCGTAGGGCCCCGGCTGGTCGCTGTAGGACAGCGCGTTGTACACGGGGTTCATCTGCTCCTCGAGCCCCTCGTAGTCGTCTTGCTCGCCCTGGTAACCGTAGTCGTGGCGCGTGCCCGGGTACCGCTCTCGCTCGGGGAACGTCATGTACTGCTTCTCGTCTCCGTCCTCATCGTTGTCGTAAACCTGCGGTGTCGGACAAAGACGAAAATCCCCAGGGTGGTATTTAACAGACCGTTGGCGAACGTCTGCGAAGGCCAGAACGGCGCGAGAAGGGATAGGGCGGACAGTGCCTCGCCCGGCTGCGTGTGTATCCCTAGTGCTGACGAGTGGCCCCAGGGCCGAGTCGTCCTAGCGGAGGATCGGAACCGGTTCAAATGTCCGCCGCTGTTATTTGTTGCGAGCGGGAATCGAACTTGAGTCGTTGGGTTCGTAGAACAGTGCAGCGGTAACCGCTGCTGCGCTCCCCACACGTACACACAGAGACACGTGAACAGACACACGGCGTCCGAGGTAGGGGAGCGCACCCAAGAGCACGTTCACCGTGGAGATGGAGTGATGAAATCAGCCCGTGGGTGGTCGCGACCGCGGATTATTGCACTGCTGGGCCGTGAGAGACGGCAACGGCGTGGAGAGGTTGCTGATCGTTACGATGGTCAACAAGCGGATGACTTACCCCCTTCCCCCCCAGGCCACTGCTGCTTCACCTGCTGACGCCGCCGCCACTCCACACGGGCGCCTCGGTGCGGCGTCGCCTCTCATCGCGCAGCAGAACCGAGAAGCGGCGGCGACTGCTTAATCGACTTCGTGTTTCATTTACTCAAAGTGACAGCCTCGGTGAAAGGAAATGAAATGCGGCGGCTTGAGGAGCAATACCATCCATCTGCCTATACTCCCAACTCACCCAGCCACTCAGCCAATCACTCACCCAGCCACTCACCCAGCCACTCACCCAGCCAACCACCCAGCCACTCACCCTGCCACTGACCCAGCCACTCACCCAGCCAGCCACCCAGCCACTCACCCAGCCACTCACCCAGCCAGCCACCCAGCCACTCAGCCAGCCAGCCACCCAGCCACTCACCCAGCCACTCACCCAGCCAGCCACCCAGCCACTCACCCAGCCACTCACCCAGCCAGCCACTCACCCAGCCACTCACCCAGCCAGCCAC
>WFAB01002953.1:0-23583 GCA_018977245.1 Lethenteron camtschaticum | reverse complement strand
CTACATCCTACCAGAACAACCACTCTACATCCTGCACCAGACAAACTCCACTCTACATCCTGGCACCAGACAAACACCACTCTACATCTGGCACCAGACAAACACCACTCTACATCCTGGCACCAGACAAACTCCACTCTACATCCTGGCACCAGACAAACTCCACTCTACATCCTGGCACCAGACAAACTCCACTCAACATCCTGGCACCAGACAAACTCCACTCAACATCCTGGCACCAGACAAACTCCACTCTACATCCTGGCACCAGACAAACTCCACTCTACATCCTGGCACCAGACAAACACCACTCTACATCCTGGCACCAGACAAACTCCACTCTACATCCTGGCACCAGACAAACTCCACTCTACATCCTGGCACCAGACAAACTCCACTCTACATCCTGGCACCAGACAAACTCCACTCTACATCCTGGCACCAGACAAACTCCACTCTCTACATCCTGGCACCAGACAAACTCCACTCTACATCCTGGCACCAGACAAACTCCACTCTACATCCTGGCACCAGACAAACTCCACTCAACATCCTGGCACCAGACAAACTCCACTCTACATCCTGGCACCAGACAACTCCACTCTACATCCTGGCACCAGGCAAACTCCACTCTACATCCTGGCACAAGACAAACTCCACTCAACATCCTGGCACCAGACAAACTCCACTCAACATCCTGGCACCAGACAAACTCCACTCTACATCCTGGCACCAGACAAAACTCCACTCTACATCCTGGCACCAGACAAACACCACTCTACATCCTTAGCACCAGACAAACTCCACTCTACAACCTGGCACCAGCAAACTCCACTCTACATCTGGCACCACACAAACTCCATTCTACATCCTGGCACCAGAGAAACTCCACTCTACATCCTTGCACCAGACAAACTCCACTCTACATCCTGGCACCAGACAAACTCCACTCTACATCCTGGCACCAGACAAACTCCACTCTACATCCTGGCACCAGACAAACTACTCCACTCTACATCCTGCACCAGCAAACTCCACTCCACCCTACATCCTGGCACCAGGAAAACTTCCACTCCACTCTACATCCTGGCACCAGGCAAACTCCACTCCATCTACATCCTGGCACCAGGGCAAACTCACTCCACTCTACATCCTGGCACCAGACAAACTCCACTCCATCTACATCCTGGCACCAGACAAACTCCACTCTACATCCTGGCACCAGACAAACTCCACTCAACATCCTGGCACCAGACAAACTCCACTCAACATCCTGGCACCAGGACAAACTCCACTCTACATCCTTGGCACCAGACAAACTCCACTCTACATCCTGGCACCAGACAAACTCCACCTTCTACATCCTGGCACCAGACAAACTCCCCACTCTACATCCTGGCACCAGACAAACTCCACTCTACATCCTGGCACCAGACAAACTCCACTCCATTCTACATCCTGGCACCAGACAAACTCCACTCTACATCCTGGCACCAGACAAACTCCACTCTACATCCTGGCACCAGACAAACTCACTCTACATCCTGGCACCAGACAAACACCACTCTACATCCTGGCACCAGACAAACACCACTCTACATCCTGGCACCAGACAAACTCCACTCTACATCTCCTGGGCACCCAGACAAACTCCACTCTACATCCTGGCACCAGACAAACTCCACTCAACATCCTGGCACCAGACAAACTCCACTCAACATCCTGGCACCAGACAAACTCCACTCTACATCCTGGCACCAGACAAACTCCACTCTACATCCTGGCACCATACAAACACCACTCTACATCCTGGCACCAGACAAACTCCACTCTACATCCTGGCACCAGACAAACTCCACTCTACATCCTGGCACCAGACAAACTCCACTCTACATCCTGGCACCAGACAAACTCCACTCTACATCCTGGCACCAGACAAACTCCACTCCATTCTACATCCTGGCACCAGACAAACTCCACTCTACATCCTGGCACCAGACAAACTCCACTCAACATCCTGGCACCAGACAAACTCCACTCAACATCCTGACTCCAGACAAACTCCACTCTACATCCTGGCACCAGACAAGCTCCACTCTACATCCTGGCACCAGGCAAACTCCACTCTACATCCTGGCACAAGACAAACTCCACTCAACATCCTGGCACCAGACAAACTCCACTCAACATCCTGGCACCAGACAAACTCCACTCTACATCCTGGCACCAGACAAACTCCACTCTACATCCTGGCACCAGACAAACACCACTCTACATCCTAGCACCAGACAAACTCCACTCTACAACCTGGCACCAGACAAACTCCACTCTACATCTTGGCACCACACAAACTCCATTCTACATCCTGGCACCAGAGAAACTCCACTCTACATCCTTGCACCAGACAAACTCCACTCTACATCCTGGCACCAGACAAACTCCACTCTACATCCTGGCACCAGACAAACTCCACTCTACATCCTGGCACCAGACAAACTTTACTCCACTCTACATCCTGGCACCAGGCAAACTCCACTCCACCCTACATCCTGGCACCAGGAAAACTCCACTCCACTCTACATCCTGGCACCAGGCAAACTCCACTCCATTCTACATCCTGGCACCGGGCAAACTCCACTCCACTCTACATCTTGGCACCAGACAAACTCCACTCCATTCTACATCCTGGCACCAGACAAACTCCACTCTACATCCTGGCACCAGACAAACTCCACTCAACATCCTGGCACCAGACAAACTCCACTCAACATCCTGGCACCAGACAAACTCCACTCTACATCCTGGCACCAGACAAACTCCACTCTACATCCTGGCACCAGACAAACTCCACTCCATTCTACATCCTGGCACCAGACAAACTCCACTCTACATCCTGGCACCAGACAAACTCCACTCTACATCCTGGCACCAGACAAACTCCACTCCATTCTACATCCTGGCACCAGACAAACTCCACTCTACATCCTGGCACCAGACAAACTCCACTCTACATCCTGGCACCAGACAAACTCCACTCTACATCCTGGCACCAGACAAACTCCACTCTACAGCCTGGCACCAGACAAACTCCACTCCATTCTACATCCTGGCACCAGACAAACTCCACTCTACATCCTGGCACCAGACAAACTCCACTCAACATCCTGGCACCAGACAAGCTCCATTCTACATCCTGGCACCAGGCAAACTCCACTCTACATCCTTGCACCAGACAAACTCCACTCTACATCCTGGCACCAGACAAACTCCACTCTACATCCTGGCACCAGACAAACTCCACTCTACATCCTGGCACCAGACAAACTTTACTCCACTCTACATCCTGGCACCAGGCAAACTCCACTCCACCCTACATCCTGGCACCAGGAAAACTCCACTCCACTCTACATCCTGGCACCAGGCAAACTCCACTCCACTCTACATCCTGGCACCGGGCAAACTCCACTCCACTCTACATCTTGGCACCAGACAAACTCCACTCCATTCTACATCCTGGCACCAGACAAACTCAACTCTACATCCTGGCACCAGACAAACACCACTCTACATCCTGGCACCAGACAAACACCACTCTACATCCTGGCACCAGACAAACTCCACTCTACATCCTGGCACCAGACAAACTCCACTCTACATCCTGGCACCAGACAAACACCACTCTACATCCTGGCACCAGACAAACACCACTCTACATCCTGGCACCAGACAAACTCCACTCTACATCCTGGCACCAGACAAACTCCACTCTACATCCTGGCACCAGACAAACTCCACTCAACATCCTGGCACCAGACAAACTCCACTCAACATCCTGGCACCAGACAAACTCCACTCTACATCCTGGCACCAGACAAACTCCACTCTACATCCTGGCACCATACAAACACCACTCTACATCCTGGCACCAGACAAACTCCACTCTACATCCTGGCACCAGACAAACTCCACTCTACATCATGGCACCAGACAAACTCCACTCTACATCCTGGCACCAGACAAACTCCACTCTACATCCTGGCACCAGACAAACTCCACTCCATTCTACATCCTGGCACCAGACAAACTCCACTCTACATCCTGGCACCAGACAAACTCCACTCAACATCCTGGCGCCAGACAAACTCCACTCAACATCCTGACTCCAGACAAACTCCACTCTACATCCTGGCACCAGACAAGCTCCACTCTACATCCTGGCACCAGGCAAACTCCACTCTACATCCTGGCACCAGACAAACTCCACTCAACATCCTGGCACCAGACAAACTCCACTCAACATCCTGGCACCAGACAAACTCCACTCTACATCCTGGCACCAGACAAACTCCACTCAACATCCTGGCACCAGACAAACTCCACTCTACATCCTGGCACCAGACAAACTCCACTCTACATCCTGGCACCAGACAAACACCACTCTACATCCTAGCACCAGACAAACTCCACTCTACAACCTGGCACCAGACAAACTCCACTCTACATCCTGGCACCAGACAAACTCCACTCTACATCCTGGCACCAGACAAACTCCACTCTACATCCTGGCACCAGACAAACTCCACTCTACATCCTGGCACCAGACAAACTTTACTCCACTCTACATCCTGGCACCAGGCAAACTCCACTCCACCCTACATCCTGGCACCAGGAAAACTCCACTCCACTCTACATCCTGGCACCAGGCAAACTCCACTCCACTCTACATCCTGGCACCGGGCAAACTCCACTCCACTCTACATCTTGGCACCAGACAAACTCCACTCCATTCTACATCCTGGCACCAGACAAACTCCACTCTACATCCTGGCACCAGACAAACTCCACTCAACATCCTGGCACCAGACAAACTCCACTCATCATCCTGGCACCAGACAAACTCCACTCTACATCCTGGCACCAGACAAACTCCACTCCACTCTACATCCTGGCACCAGGCAAACTCCACTCCACCCTACATCCTGGCACCAGGCAAACTCCACTCCACTCTACATCCTGGCACCAGGCAAACTCCACTCCACTCTACATCCTGGCACCAGGCAAACTCCACTCCACCCTACATCCTGGCACCAGACAAACTCCACTCTACATCCTGGCACCAGACAAACTCCACTCAACATCTGGCACCAGACAAACTCCACTCTACATCCTGGCACCAGACAAACTCCACTCTACATCCTGACACCAGACAAACACCACTCTACATCCTAGCCCAGACAAACACCACTCTACATCCTGGCACCAGACAAACTCCACTCTACATCCTGGCACCAGACAAACACCACTCTACATCCTGGCACCAGACAAACACCACTCTACATCCTGGCACCAGACAAACTCCACTCTACATCCTGGCACCAGACAAACTCCACTCTACATCCTGGCACCAGACAAACTCCACTCAACATCCTGGCACCAGACAAACTCCACTCTACATCCTGGCACCAGACAAACTCCACTCTACATCCTGGCACCAGACAAACACCACTCTACATCCTAGCCCAGACAAACACCACTCTACATCCTGGCACCAGACAAACTCCACTCTACATCCTGGCACCAGACAAACACCACTCTACATCCTGGCACCAGACAAACACCACTCTACATCCTGGCACCAGACAAACTCCACTCTACATCCTGGCACCAGACAAACTCCACTCTACATCCTGGCACCAGACAAACACCACTCTACATCCTGGCAGCAGACAAACACCACTCTACATCCTGGCACCAGACAAACTCCACTCTACATCCTGGCACCAGACAAACTCCACTCTACATCCTGGCACCAGACAAACTCCACTCAACATCCTGGCACCAGACAAACTCCACTCAACATCCTGGCACCAGACAAACTCCACTCTACATCCTGGCACCAGACAAACTCTACTCTACATTCTGGCACCAGACAAACACCACTCTACATCCTGGCACCAGACAAACTCCACTCTACATCCTGGCACCAGACAAACTCCACTCTACATCCTGGCACCAGACAAACTCCACTCTACATCCTGGCACCAGACAAACTCCACTCTACATTCTGGCACCGGACAAACTCCACTCTACATCCTGGCACCAGACAAACTCCATTCTACACCCTGGCACCAGACAAACTCCACTCTACATCCTGGCACCAGAGAAACTCCACTCTACATCCTGGCACCAGACTAACTCCACTCTACATCGTGGCACCAGACAAACTCCACTCCACCCTACATCCTGGCACCAGGCAAACTCCACTCCACTCTACATCCTGGCACCAGGCAAACTCCACTCCACTCTACATCCTGGCACCGGGCAAACTCCACTCCACTCTACATCCTGGCACCAGACAAACTCCACTCTACATCCTGGCACCAGACAAACTCCACTCTACATCCTAGCACCAGACAAACTCCACTCTACATCCTGGCACCAGACAAACTCCACTCTACATCCTGGCACCAGACAAACTCCACTCTACATCCTGGCACCAGACAAACTCCACTTTACATCCTTGGCGCCACCAACGGGGGGTGGCTGTGTGTGCTCTGTGGGATATCTGGGGCGCACACAACCCCACCCCTCGTTGGGGACGAGGCATAAAAGGGCAGCTCCCTGGCCGATCAGGGCCAGTTGTAGCTCAAGACCCAAGACCCAAGACCAGCTATCTCAGGACCCGGAGACGATGTGAGGGCCAGTGGTGGGACTCTGGAACTCCCGGCTCTACGTCCTTGTGAGGGCGAGTTCCAGAGCGTAGCCAGAGTAGTGTATCTAGGCTGTGTACCTAGGCTGTAACAGAGTATCAGGACTGTTGGAGTGTTGGATTGTAATAAAGAAGTTACCTCTACAAGTGTCTCCGGAACCCATTACACATTTATAAGCAGCAGGCTTTGCAATTAACGTGCCTTTGGAGATGTGAAATGTGAAATTAAAAATATTAGAAAACATTCTTTGACATAGTGAACCGTTCCGTGTCCAACCAATGGTTGGCTTTGTGAAGGATAAGGAAGCAGATATAAATGCACATAAGACAGCTAAAAGTTGCAAAACAAATGGCAATAATAAGTTATATAATTACATTCTGTTCAAGTTAATCAAAAGGATAAATATCGTTTTCGTGATTAAATGTTCTACTTGATTAATATCTATACAGATTTAAAGTCTGTGATCCCAAACCTTCAAAGTAAACACTGCAAAGGACATTCTTGATTTTTGTCTTAATTTTTTTAATGGCAATGGACTTTGACCACTCTGGATCCAACAAATAAGGCAGAAAGTGAGCTGAAATTGTTACATTTTTAAAACCCTGCATTCATAAATGATTTATTTTTACAGCTGACCTGCTACATTAGTAACCTTGACACCTCTGATGAATTCAATATTTGATGGTGCCTAAATTGATGGAGTTGTATGGGAATAAAATTTTTAAAAAGTATACAGTACTATTGCATAAACCAGTGCACCCTAAAAAAACAACTCAACTGCTGTATTTGAAACGTAAACTGTAAGCGTGAGTTCGATGAAACTGCCAGGGAATATTTTTCATTGCAAGAAAAACGAAACAAGCAGCTCTTAATTTGTAGGGATATAAACATATGAGCTACGTGTTTCCATCTGTCAGAAAAAAACAAGTTTGAAGCTTCAGTGAATGATTCTAAAAAAAAGTGAAATAACGTTCAGGCACACCACCCTGGCACGTTGGTGACATCACTTCACACGATGTACGTATTTCATATAGGAATCTTAAAACAATTGTATTTATTCATTATTCTCCTCAGACTGCCCCAAGCACACAGCCGTAGGTGTTAAATAAGAGCCGCTTGATTTCTGTGGATTACATCTTCCTTTAGCACTGCCTATTGTAGCACGACACATCAGAAAAGGCCAACAACACAAAGACGAGGGATCTGTGCAGTGGAGAACAGCTTCAGGTTGGGTGGCCCTTGGCAATTCTGCCTTGGGGAAATGTAAAGATCGTCCCAACTGCACTCCGCCTTCTCCCCACAACAGCATTTCTGATTATTGCATTATTTAAAAAGGTCATGAGTCCTGGGGAATAAGCAAAGGGGCTGCGCTGAAGGGAAGAAAAACAACAGCAACAACAACATAAACACAAGCTATATTCAGAAGGAACTAGGAAATATTTTCTTCTGTTGGTGCAACCAGCTGCAAATGCAAATACAGTCAGGTCACCTTCTCACAACGTAGTTGTTTAGAAATGGTTATATACGAAGGACGAGGTGTTTTGTTTTACTCCCGCTAAATTGGATTCTTTAAAAAAAAAACATTTATTTTTAGTTGAATGTTTTAAGAGTCAATTATCAATTCATGTTAGATTATGTTTCGGCAAAAGTAACTGTCCTTTCAAATGATCAGTTCCTATCTCCAAGTCAAAACGGTCTTGAGGAAGCATTATAGTGCTTGCTGGTGTGTTGAGAGATTTATTGAGTTTTCTAGTGTCCTTTCATGGGTAGTTCTTGCTTCATGAATTAAAGTCAGAATTCACACAGCTGACCTGCCATGCCTGCATGGAATTCCTAACAGCTACTCTTGAAGAAGGGTACAAGCATCGTTTATGATTGTACAGAGATGTAGAGTCTGCTTCAGACATGAGAAACCCACTCCATTTGTGACGTTACTTAAATGTGTACTTGAATCAAGCAGGACTAATCAAAGTGTATGATGGCTATGTGATTACCTGTGGAAATTCAGATTTCATTGGCCCAAAAGGAAGGAGAATTCAGGATTTACTACATAAACTGCAATGGTCACCACAACTATCAAACCTTTGTGCACAGGCGGGGATTCATTTTGATATTGGTTTTATGTAAAAAATAATATCGGTGAGATATCAAATGGTGGAATAAACTACACAGGTGAGACTATAAAACTACTGGGTGATTGATTTGTATTAATATAACCTCACATTGTTTTCCATGATATTAAAGACCAAAAGTACATGAATGCATTACTTTATTTTAGCAGGCCATGTATTTTACACGTAAGTGGAACTCCCTAACCCATTGGCCTGCGGATTGGCTGGGAGATGGCAATACGCCAAGTTCATTCAATCAATTTGTAGCGTTTGAATTGTAGCTCCCCATGCATACGTGAGTTTTCTCCGGGCACTCCTGTTTCCTTCAAGATGGCCAAACATCCAGATGTAGGACCATCCTAAAAGAGGGTACTACGACTCTGTGAGGCTTTCTTGGATAAACAAAAGTAATCACATTAAATATATGATCGTCAACACGTGTGCATCGATCATGTTATATGTGCCTCTCGGGCACTGTTAAGTTTACTTTGGGGATTCATTTGCATGGTGAGTGTGCATTTATGATTGGTCAATATGTTTGTGAGTGTATAGATAAAATCTACTTAGGTATTTAGATATTCAAATGTAAGTGTGTTTGTACATTCCACAATAACTTTCAGTGCGATGGTTTCCGCTCATTGTTGAACCAGTTGAAATATTGCTTGCTGTCTTCACGTTGTTTAACATCCGAGGACCAACACCCCGATTGTTTGTTTTTATTACCTGAAGAGGAAAGGAGGCTACACCCAATACTGTTAACATTCATCCATAGACCCTGGCCATGAGGCGAAGCGCAGCATGGAGTGTGGAGCGGCCAGCCCTTGGAGTCGACCTGAAGGTGGCCAGAGCATCATCATCCAGAGTCGCTGGTAGCGCGCAGTGCCTCGGTATCGGTCCACCCCGACATCTCTTGGTGAGCGAGGAACCTTCGTTGAAAGGCTCACCAGTCGCCTCCCTCAGCTTGAAAGGCCGTCAACGCAGGCAGTCGCTGTTGGAACGCCTGCCCCTCTCCCGGTGGCTGATGTTCCCGCGCAGCGCCATCGCACAGGGAAATGGCGGCCCCTTCCATGGGTTGGTCGTGGCGACATCTGTCGCGTACCAATGACGTGGGAGGCGGTGACTGGAACTCCTCCCTCACGTGGTGCTCTCGGTTTCCACCAGTCAACGAACTAGGCGGAAGAATGGCGCCAATTTCAGTGTCCGTAGCGGGAGGCTGATTTTGGCGCCAATCCTTGCGTTGCGGCGCGGTGCTGACGCGAGCCGGCATTTGGCGCCAATTTTATTCACGGGCACCAGCCCTCCCTCCTCCAGATGCCGTAATCTCCGCCAATATGGAGGCAGCGGCGAGCAGAAACTCAGCCAGGCGGGAGTGAGCATCCTGGAGCCCATCCCCCAGCCGCAGCGGTGTGTCAGGCGTCCGCGACGGGTGCTGCAGCGTCAGCACCACCTCTGATTCCCCGTCCGAAGCCTGCTGACTCGTCCCCTCCTGGTCGTCATCCTGGCCATGCTCGTGAGAACGAATAGTCTTCCTGGTATCCATTACGTGAAGACAGTTTCACTTCTGACACCAGTTGTAATGGTGTAAATACTGCAGGAGACGAGTTGAGGGAGGCAGCACGTATTTATTATAACACCCTACAGAAACAGTCTATACAGCCTAGGAACACAGCCTACGGCTATGCGTGCCTGACACCGGCTATGCTCTCAGGTCCTCCGGCTATGTACTTCCTAGAGGAGGCTATCTGACCCGACCTAGCCAGGGTACTGATCTCAACCACTGGCCCATCAACTCGGCCCTGATAAGGACATCGGGCCGCGGGTACCCAGGGTCTCTGAGCCACACAGAGTCCCGGCCCTGATAAGTGCAGGGGCTAGGGGTCCCAGGGTCCTATCTAGCTTGCTCCGTCTTCATTCTGCACTGGCTCCAACGACTCCCCGAGCGCTCACACGCACCACCCTATATAGCCCTCTGCCCCCCGAGGGGCGGGGCTAATGCGGACGTCGGTGTAGCCACCCATGTGCGGACCGTGATGTAGACACCGACTACGCGATGGCTCGCTACACCCCGGTACGTACCACCTCTACACACGTACGGTGACACATTTATATTTACGAGATCTAACCCAAAACAACCTGATATTGGTCACGAAAGCCAACGTGTTAAACTGACGCACGGTGACAAGTTCAATAAGTTATATACAGTGCTACCCCGGAAATCGAACTTAATTCGTCCCGGAAGGCCATTTGAACACCGATTTGTTCGAACACCGAATTAATTTTCGCTGTAAGAATTAATGTAAATGACATTAATTGGTTTCAGACACAAGAAATCTCTCATTATAAAGCATTTTACACGAAATTTACAGTAATTACATGCATAAAATCATGCAAAAAACGAGAAACTTGTGTATGGATAAACACCAAAAAACACTAAAATAAAGGAGATTACTGAAAAAGTTAAGGAACGATGTTTTGCGGGTCTGCACTGGGTGAGAACTACGCGTTAAGTGAGCCTCTCATACGGTAAACCCTTTGTCTGGGCAAGCATCATGCACGCTGGGCTATACGCGTCTCAGCCGTACAGGTTCTTTCAAGTCGCGATTTCCCGTTCGACCTCCGAATTTAGTTTGGTTTCCGGGGCAAAAAATGTTCGGAAATATCGTTCGAACACCGATTTGTTCGAGTTCTGGTGCGTTCGATCTCCGAGGTTCTACTGTATACTGTACTGGAGACTGTTAGCACTGAAGTGCGTCTACGAGTCTCATGGTAAGCCTATGAGTCCCCGTGTGATTCTTTTTGGTCTCGATTTCTGTCTCATTTTGATGATTTGCTTTAAAATCACGGTTACTGAAGACGGTAGCGGCAAAAGCCCAAACGACAAGCGGACAGCAACACACGGCACGCGATTGAAGGTGTCACATACAACATTTGCCTTTTTTAAATTAATGCTTTTCTTGTAAATCACTAAAAGTCTCTCTCTATGTCAGTGTTGTATATGCGAGTCTAAGCGTTTCTCTGCAAGTCTTTTGCTTGTCTGCGCAAGTTGAAGCTGCATTGCTCTAAGCATTTAAACCCAGCTCCCTCTCACCTTATTAGTCGGACAGATCTCCGATAAAAAGACCATTTCGTGTCCCTCGATCTCCCTTCCCAGCGCCACACTCACCTTGCTCACCTGGATTGCACTTGATGAGACACCGAATTCCGAAACCGGTCCAGACTTTTTGCTCGTTTTGAGACAACTACCGCCGGAATTCTGCACCCACAGAGTAACGCAGCGCGATTGGCTTGTTGTAATATTTTGGGTTTTTTTTCTTTGATTGTGAGACGATATCAAGGGAGAGGAAGTATCGTCCGCGTTATTTATAATTCTCCACACGACCACGCTAATGATTAGGTGGAGCCAAAACGTGGCAAAAATAATAATCAAACATTCATCCAAAAAGAGGGCCGCCAAAAAGCTCACATTTCCAACCCGCGCCGAGCAATTAATTCATCAGCGACTGCCTTCACTAAAATTAGTGAATTAGCCGGCCTCCCGAGTCCCGTGGTAATTGAGTAAAGAATTTTTATTTTTTTGGTTGATACACACACACAAGAGAGCCTCATGTGTGCGAGCGCGTGTTGACCACTCGCTCTGGACCGGGTCAATGACGCACGCCTGTATTTCTCCAGGGTGTACACAAGCTACTCTCTTCTAAAGTGTGTGTTTTTTTAAATAAACGGTTGGGCAAAGTCTATATTAAAAAATATAAGTTACAAGCTGCAAAAAGGTGGGATTGTGAACTTAAGTCAAGATTAAACATCACATGTTCAGCCTCTCGTAAACCCAGCCTCTTGCAAAGGGTACTCCAAAATCACGGGTAAGCCCCGCCCACGTGCGCATTTTCCAAAGTGTACCCAAGTAAAATGTAAGTTACATTTTTGACAGCATTTTTATTCCTTCTTTTTAAATAGTATGTACTGGATATTGTGTGTCTCTTAACTGTAATTCTTAAATGTGTTCATGTTAGTTGTAATGTTAGTTTTGCCCATTCCTGGCCAGCTGGATCACACTTGGGAAAACCAATACCTTTTGATACACGATACAGTACAGACAAAAAAGCCATCTTATAATCTATGTTTATCGATCGTGTGTGGTGTACAATAATTTATATAATTAATTTGGTGCTGCTGCTGCGTTTCCAAGTCACGTGCCTGTTCCACAATCTACCAGCGACCCTGAAATCATGAAGACCTGCAAATAAAATACAGTACTTTGCATACAAACTAATTGGCCAAACATCCCAATCCAGAAATGAAGCGTCTTGGTGAGACTTCCCTTGGTAGGGGTTTGGCCACTTTCTGCTGTCCGCCTTGTATGTTGAACGTATTTCTTACCGTACGTAGCCAACCGTACTAACCGGGAGGTGCAGTTTTAAACAGTTTGGGTGCAATTTGAAAAAAAGTTACGGCCACTCAAATATCGTTAAACCAACGGTCATTACCAGCTCCACCCACACACCACCACCACACCACTCTTAACTCTTCCACTGACAGCCCCAATAGTTCTTGCACTGCCACCACCACTCATCCCTACAGCCACCACTAAGACCACATAAACATACCGCCAACACTACCATTGCCACTACCACAGATCTATCACTTAACCAAAACCACCACCCATTTATTTACCAACACCACCGCCACCAACACAACTACAGACCTCCACCCGCACCTGTACCTGCCACAACGACCACCACCAGCCGCGCACAGCCTCAAAGCCCACACCGATTTCACCAAAACTACCGCCACACATTCCGCTATCACGAACCAGCTCCACTAATACCACCACCACCATAAACTCCATCATCACCGCCAACTAAACCTCCACCACCATCAATACCTGCCCATACCACCACAACCACCAACTACCGTTACCACCAAAACCATCTCGCCACCTCCACCGCTGCCGAGGCTCTGTACCCTCGCTGTGGAGCAGCGTTGGACACCGCTCCCAAGGTAAGCTCATCCTGCACCGCTTGAACCGAAACCTACACGGTCCAAGATGGTCAGGTGACAGCCGTCAACTCGACAACGAGAAGCCGGCTCAAGACATGTCAGCTGTTGCTTAGAGCGTCCCAAATGAATGGCGAGTTGTTTGAGTTAGTGGTGGAAATTCCACGTTCCGACGACGGGGACAGTTCGGTGTTTGCTCTTCCTTCGAAGTTTGTCGTCCTCCGATTAGCACGGTCGGTGACGTGCGGCGCGAAAGAAGTTCGACACGCACACAAAGCGGTACTCGTTTTATCGACCGCAACAAGCTCGGGGCAGTGCTGTGGAATCTACGACACCGCGGGTCGGACGCGGCACGAGACGTCCTGTTGCGCTGCCACCATGGAGTTGAGGGTCGAGCACAGGGGGGGATCGGGAAACCTTTCAATGTCTTTGACCAAAATAGTTCGAGAGCTGCATCACACTCGCGCAGGGCTACTTGTACACAGTCGCAGACACCGCGGGTGTACGGCAAGGTGACAACCACGTTCTGACTTAAATCACACAAAATTGGTGGTGGAGTAAACCGCGTCTATTAAGCCCCCCCCACTTCGTTATTCTTTAACGATACAGTTCGACTGCTGTACATGGTGTTGTCACTAAGACATTGCATTGGGACCCATTTCCTGCCTTATTTAAACCAATTATATCTTTACGTTAAATTACGTTTCAGATTTAAGCTTAACCAACAAAAAAGGCTGCCCGCAAAGGACAGTGCCGGAATATCCGAGTAGCAAAAGTAGCTACATAATGCGACGGGCCCAGCACTTTCAAGGGCCCCGCGCTGAATGCTTTCAAGCTATCAATTCCGGTTCAGTGATTCTGCACTTGCTCTATTACTATAGTACAATACCGCCTTAGACTTTTATGAACGACTGGGTGTTTAAGGTTAGCGATTTGTCGTATTTTCTGGCTGTATAGCACATGAAAAAATACAATTACTCTAATATGCAAGTAAAAAAAAAAGTGTTTTAAAATGTATGTTTTTATTTTATTTAGGGCCCCTTTATAACAACACATGCTACAAGCCCCCCGCACTAACTTAATCGGGCACCGGCGAAGGTGGAAGCCAAACAGCCGCGTGCAGCCCCATAACCCCCTGGGGTTGTCCACCCATGGGTCCTAGCACCTCCTAACGACCCGGCGGATGACACGTGTCTGCCACATGCAAGCATCTCATCCGCGCTAAATCGGATACTGGAGGTTGAATATTGAATCGACCGCGTTTGTGATATCGTCTCGCCGCCTGCCACCGCCGTCACTGCACGGGGGGGGGGGGGGGCGTCTTTACAGTCGGCCGTTAAATGTCGCCGTGCGTCGTGATTGAAGAACGTCGAGTGGCAGTGGATGGGGTGGGTGGGTGTTGCGTCATTGCGTGGATGTCCACACGGTAGCAGTGGAGCGGTTCGCGCGTCCGCGCTACGAACCCTGGCAGAGACCCCCACCCCCCCCAGTTCGATCCCCATCCTCCTGACCACCATCAACCACCTGTGACGACTGATCAATTATCCGAACCGGTCATGGGCCTCCTCCACCTAAGCCGACTCCGCCATCAAAGAGTAACCTGGTGCGGTGTGTAAACATCGCCGCGAGGGAGACAAAGGCGGCCGGGAGTGGTGCTTGGCCACCCACCCCCTCGTGTGCCGTGCCGGCCTTCATAATGTGGTGCTCGCTAACAGCACAAGCCCCGACAGTCTGTTCAAGGCTATACAGCGGATCTTTGTCCACCAAAAGTAGTTGAAAGTTCGAATCTCTTTGGCCCTCAACAAAGAAAATAATTCCCCCAATACCCCGGGCCGACAGATTGATTGGCCAGACACTGTTACTCTACTCGCCAGGGCTTCATATCTCACCCCGATAATTTCTGGAACTCTTCTAGGCCGGCTTGGGGTATGGATTATCGGCGTAAGGCACTACCACTAGAGTACGTACAATATATATACTTATCCGTAATAATAATTTATTCTGATCCCCTATATTGCTGTAATACAAAAAAACAACAGGCTGTAGAAAAGTCTTGAGTTTAGTTCGAGTTTATTGCATTCGTACACGGATGATGACAATGATCCCCCTGAGTCAGTTGACATTGCACACGGAAGATTCCGTAAACACAGCAAGCGACATCCGCTCTTTTAGAGGATGAAAACATAGAACGTGCCGAAGGAACAAATTCACAACTCGAAAAAACGCCGGTGCAGATAAACGATCCGAGGATTTCAAGAGCGAGATAGATGTGGCGGTAGTCACTGCAATAGTAGTCCCGGCTGGTGTGGCTGACCATCAAGATTGTTGTTATTGTGTCGCTTGGATGTTGCTGTCACTCTACGATTGTTGTCATTGTGTCGCTTGGATGTTGCTGTCACTCTACGATTGTTGTCATTGTGTCGCTTGGATGTTGCTGTCACTCTACGATTGTTGTCATTGTGTCGCTTGGATGTTAACTGTCACTCTATGATTGTTGTCATTGTGTCGCTTGGATGTTGCTGTCACTCTCTGCTTGTTGTCATTGTGTCGTTTGGATGTTGCTGTCACTCTACGATTGTTGTCATTGTGTCGCTTGGATGTTGTTGTCACTCTACGATTGTTGTCATTGTGTCGCTTTGATGTTGCTGTCACTTTACGATTATTGTCATTGTGTCGCTAGGATGTTGCTATCACTCTACGATTGTTGTCATTGTGTCGCTTGGATGCTTCTGTCACTCTACGATTGTTGTCATTGTGTCGCTTGGATGTTGCTGGCACTCTACAATTGTTGTCATTGTGTCACTTGGATGTTGCTATCACTCTACGATTGTTGTCATTGTGTCGCTTGGATGTTGCTATCACTCTACGATTGTTGTCATTGTGTCGCTTGGATGTTGCTGTCACACTACGATTGTTGTCATTGTGTCGCTTGGATGTCGCTGTCACTCTACGATTGTTGTCATTGTGTCGCTTGGATGTTGCTGTCACTCTACGATTGTTGTCATTGTGTCGCTTGGATGTTGCTGTCACTCTACGATTGTTGTCATTGTGTCGCTTGGATGTCGCTGTCACTCTACGATTGTTGTCATTGTGTCGCTTGGATGTCGCTGTCACTCTACGATTGTTGTCATTGTGTCGCTTGGATGTTGCTGTCACTCTACGATTGTTGTCATTGTGTCGCTTGGATGTTGTTGTCACTCTACAATTGTTGTCATTGTGTCGCTTGGATGTTGTTGTCACTCTACGATTGTTGTCATTGTGTCGCTTGGATGTTGCTGTCACTCTACGATTGTTGTCATTGTGTCGTTTGGATGTTCCTGTCACTCTACGATTGTTGTCATTGTGTCGCTTGGATGTTCCTGTCACTCTACGATTGTTGTCATTGTGTCGCTTGGATGTTGCTGTCACTCTACGATTGTTGTCATTGTGTCGCTTGGATGTTGCTATCACTCTACGATTGTTGTCATTGTGTCGCTTGGATGCTTCTGTCACTCTAAGGTTGTTGTCATTGTGTCGCTTGGATGTTGCTGTCACTCTACGATTGTTGTCATTGTGTCGCTTGGATGTTGCTGTCACTCTACGATTGTTGTCATTGTGTCGCTTAGATGTTGCTGTCACTCTACGATTGTTGTCATTGTGTCGCTTGGATGTTGCTGTCACTCTACGATTGTTGTCATTGTGTCGCTTGGATGTTGCTGTCACTCTACGATTGTTGTCATTGTGTCGCTTGGATGTTGCTGTCACTCTACGATTGTTGTCATTGTGTCGCTTGGATGTTGCTGTCACTCTACGATTGTTGTCATTGTGTCGCTTGGATGTTGCTGTTACTCTACGATTGTTGTCATTGTGTCGCTTGGATGTTGCTGTCACTCTACGATTGTTGTCATTGTGTTGCTTGGATGTTGCTATCACTCTACGATTGTTGTAATTGTGTCGCTTGGATGTTGCTATCACTCTACGATTGTTGTCATTGTGTCGCTTGGATGTTGCTGTCACTCTACGATTGTTGTCATTGTGTCGCTTGGATGTTGCTATCACTCTACGATTGTTGTCATTGTGTCGCTTGGAAGCTTCTGTCACTCTACGGTTGTTGTCATTGTGTCGCTTGGATGATGCTGTCACTCTACGATTGTTGTCATTGTGTCGCTTGGATGTTGCTATCACTCTACGATTGTTGTCATTGTGTCGCTTGGATGTTGCTGTCACTCTACGATTGTTGTCATTGTGTCGCTTGGATGTTGCTGTCACTCTAAGATTGTTGTCATTGTGTCGCTTGTATGTTGCTGTCACTCTACGATTGTTGTCATTGTGTCGCTTGGATGTTGCTGTCACTCTACGATTGTTGTCATTGTGTCGCTTGGATGTTGCTGTCACTCTACGATTGTTGTCATTGTGTCGCTTGGATGTTGCTGTCACTCTACGATTGTTGTCATTGTGTCGCTTGGATGTTGCTGTCACTCTACGATTGTTGTCATTGTGTCGCTTGGATGTTGCTGTCACTCTACGATTGTTGTCATTGTGTCGCTTGGATGTTGCTGTCACTCTACGATTGTTGTCATTGTGTCGCTTGGATGTTGCTGTCACTCTACGATTGTTGTCATTGTGTTGCTTGGATGTTGCTATCACTCTACGATTGTTGTAATTGTGTCGCTTGGATGTTGCTATCACTCTACGATTGTTGTCATTGTGTCGCTTGGATGTTGCTGTCACTCTACGATTGTTGTCATTGTGTCGCTTGGATGTTGCTGTCATTCTACGATTGTTGTCATTGTGTCGCTTGGATGTTGCTATCACTCTACGATTGTTGTCATTGTGTCGCTTGGATGTTGCTGTCACTCTATGATTATTGTCATTGTGTCGCTTGGATGTTGCTGTCACTCTACGATTGTTGTCATTGTGTCGCTTGGATGTTGCTGTCACACTACGATTGTTGTTATTGTGTCGCTTGGATGTTGCTATCACTCTACGATTGTTGTCATTGTGTCGCTTGGATGTTGCTGTCACTCTACGATTGTTGTCATTGTGTCGCTTGGATGTTGCTATCACTCTACGATTGTTGTCATTGTGTCGCTTGGATGTTGCTGTCACTCTACAATTGTTGTTATTGCGTCGCTTGGATGTTGCTGTCACACTACGATTGTTGTCATTGTGTCGCTTGGATGTTGCTGTCACTCTACGATTGTTGTCATTGTGTCGCTTGGATGTTGCTGTCACTCAACGATTGTTGTCATTGTGTCGCTTGGATGTTGCTGTAACTCTATGATTGTTGTCATTGTGTCGCTTGGATGTTGCTGTAACTCTACGATTGTTGTCATTGTGTCGCTTGAATGTTACTGTCACTCTACGAGTGTTGTCACTGTGTCGCTTGGATGTTGCTGTCACTCTACGATTGTTGTCATTGTGTCGCTTGGATGTTGCTGTCACTCTACGATTGTTGTTATTGTGTCGCTTGGATGTTGCTGTCACTTTACGATTGTTGTTATTGTGTCGCTTGGATGTTGCTGTCACTCTACGATTGTTGTTATTGTGTCGCTTGGATGTTGCTGTCCCTCTACGATTGTTGTTATTGTGTCGCTTGGATGTTGCTGCCACTCTATGATTGTTGTCATTGTGTCGCTTGGATGTTGCTGTCACTCTACGATTGTTGTCATTGTGTCGCTTGGATGTTGCTGTCACTCCACGATTGTTGTCATTGTGTCGCTTGGATGTTGCTGTCACTCTACGATTGTTGTCATTGTGTCGCTTGGATGTTACTGTCACTCTACGATTGTTGTCATTGTGTCGCTTGGATGTTGCTTCACTCTACGACTGTTGTCATTGTGTCGCTTGGATGTTGCTGTCACTCTACGATTGTTGTTATTGTGTCGCTTGGATGTTGCTGTCACACTACGATTGTTGTCATTGTGTCGCTTGGATGTTGCTGTCACTCTACGTTTGTTGTCATTGTGTCGCTTGGATGTTGCTGTCCCTCTACGATTGTTGTCATTGTGTCGCTTGGATGTTGCTGTCACTCTACGATTGTTGTCATTGTGTTGCTTGGATGTTGCTGTCACTCTACAACTGTTTTCATTGTGTCGCTTGGATGTTGCTGTCACTCTACGATTGTTGTTATTGTGTCGCTTGGATGTTACTGTCACTCTTCGATTGTTGTCATTGTGTCGCTTGGATGTTGCTGTCACTCTACGACTGTTTTCATTGTGTCGCTTGGATGTTGCTGTCACTCTACGATTGTTGTCATTGTGTCGCTTGGATGATAGAGGACTGCGGCCTCACACGACGGGGACGAGTGCGATGTTCGAGAACCGACCTCAGTCGATGCAGTTTGGTCTCGTTCCGGATCACAACCGAGGTGAGGACAGCTCCGAATCCCTCTCGTCCTCCTCCAACTTCTACAACTTATCCCCCACCCCCTGAACCACCTCGCGCCCATACGGATTTCAAATAATCATCGTCATCATCACCATCCATGATTTATGTACTGCTGGGTGAAGGCCTACCATAGCCAGAATCAGAATATTTACTTAATTCTGGAGGAATCCGACGGAGCTAAAGGAGCTATTTTTAATTGATAGCTGTCCAGTCGGGGGCGGGTTAGGACGTTACAACAAACAATTCTTCTTCTTTCGTACGGCGTTGTGAAAAGCAACAGTTTTATTTTTTTCTTAATGGTCCTTCACAAATGAAAGCAAACAACACGAAAACGCAATAGGCGTGCAAAGCACGAGAACACATTCCTGCGGAGGGAGCTGGTAGGAACGTTGGGTTGCTCGGTCAATGGCCAGGGTCAACGGTGTCGTGGTGTATTCCGCAAATATGCCCGAATGTGAGGGTGGGCACAAGCCGACGTGAGTAGGTTAAACGTTGAGTTTTATAAGGGCACCACGGGGTGACCAGCCCCTCCCCACCCAGCCCCACCCCTCCCACCCCCCACCCAGCCCCACCCTCCCCACCCAGCCCCTGTCCACCCTCCCCTCCCACCCAGCCCCTCCCCACCCTCCTCTCTCCACCCAGCCCCTCCCATTTTTGTATGCACGACGGACGGACACAATAATCCACTGTGGGCTGGTGTAACCAGGATTGTTCCTACCAGTAAATCCATCCTCGTCTTTCACGCGCTCGCGATGCAACTCATCGTCTCCACGAGCGTCGATTAACAACAACGAGAGAAACACGGCCACATCAAACATGAGCAACGATGGCCCCCCCCCCCCCCCCCCTATGCCGACCTCGTTCGTCTCTAATACCGCGAACGGACGATCATCGCAGCCCACGCAGGGGACTCGGTTAATCCGCGACACCCACGCTGGGCAGCATACAAACCGCACTTTTCAGAATTACGTGACCATCCCAGCCCTGTGGCAGAGGTCACAAACGGGTTTTGATTCTTTACCCGTACCCGGCCCGCACCAGGGTAGCAAACGGGTACCCGTACCCGGCCGTACCCGTACCCTACCCGTACCCGGCCGGGTACGGGTAGGGTACGGGTATCGGGTACCTGATTGCGACCTCTGGGATGAAGCCATGTTGCAGACGCGGGTGGGTTGATTCTAGGAACTTGAATTGTGAGAAGAGACAAGACGTTGGGAAATGAGTGACAAACAGTTACTCACCAGTGACTCACCGGTCTACCCATACCCGTACCCGGCCGCACCAGGGTCGCAAACGGCTACCCGTACCCGTACCCGGCCGGGTACGGGTAGCCGGGTATCGGGTAGGGTACGGGTATCGGGTCCTCGGTTGCGACCTCTGCCCTGTGGTGGCTAGGAGACGTTAACTACCCTCGCCTGGTATGCAGGAGGTCGTGGTTCGGTCCCGACCCTGACGTCTGCTGCTGTATATTTGGAGTTTGCGTGTTTCTCTCTCTCATCATCAACATCACGGTGGCTAGGAGATGTTAACTATGTCGCCTGGTACACAGGAAGTTGTTGGTTCAATCCCGACCCTGACGCCTGCTGTATATTTTGAGTTGGCGTGTTTCTCTTTCTCTCTCATCATCATCATCACGGTGGCTAGGAGATGTTAACTACCTCGCCTGGTGTACAGGAGGTCGTGGGTTCGGTCCCAACCCTGACGCCTGCTGCTGTATATTTGGAGTTTGCGTGTGTTTTCCTCTTCCCGTGGTCGCGTGGATTTTTTTCTCGGGTCCTCTGGGTTTTTCCCGTCCACATTTAGAATCAACATCACTCATTTTTTAAGTATTTGGTTGCTATAAATGTCCACGTGATGAGCCACTCCGTTGAGCTCTCGCTTGTGGCCAGGTCTCTCTGTAGACGAGCTAAGTAGCTCAGTAGACCTCAACCTGGTAAATTACAAAAAATTCTTCTTGGTTCTTTCGGTAAAGTCACGTAGAAGGAAGTAAAATAATAAAAATAAACATAACAAAATAAAACAATTCTCACGACGTTTCGGCCACAACGCAAGCAGCGTTGAGGCCGAACGTCGTGATAATTATTTATTATGTTTTATTTTTATTATTTTATTACTTCCCTTCTACGTGACTTTACCGAAAGAACCAAGAAGATGAATCCCTGCAGTCACGAAAGCTTTAAATCGAAATTTACAAAAAAAGTTAAATCGTACAAATATTGATACGTTGATACTTGCGTTGGCATGGACTGTTCGCCTTTTGGCGTTGTTCTCCGGTCTAACACAGGTGGTGTAAAGACTCGGCCATAAAGGAGGCTGTAGCGCTGGTGTTGGCCAATCCGTTTCAAGGTCAATGCGTTACATCACCGCGTGTTTGTTTCCATGCTTTTACAACACGTTAGTGCGGTTAATGCAGACTTGATACCTTGCGATAGATTACATCATTTTGTGTTTGCACATCTTACCGCATTCTGTGTTATTGGCAGGCTTGGGGCTAAAGCCTATTCTGATGTTTGTTTCATCACCATCATTTTTTGATACTGCCACAACAACAAAAAGGGTGCCGTAGATATTTATTGTACAGTACACCTAACGTCCAGGGGCACGTCCTCGCCTCGGCTGACTCTTAGCGCCGGACATTTCGTCTCAAACCACTTCCAATGCCAGCCGCCGTTGGAGCCTAGCAGGGAGGGGGCACCCCTCCTGGCAGCTGTCCGCATGCGGAACAAGGTGACGCAGTACGGGCCCGCCAACTTTAAGTGACGTTGCATATAGACAAGACAAAGACCCCCCCGTCGAGCCTGACAAGACTGCTGGGGCAAGTGCTGTTAGGGAGCCACCTACGAAGCCCGGATGGGTGGCCAGCACCACGCCTGTCTCCTTACTGGCGACGTTTGCACATCGCACCAGGTACTCATTTTAAAACGGAATCGACCTAGAGGAGGTCCAGGATCGGTTCAGATATCCGTCACTTGGCGTCAGTCGCCGTGAGTGGAATCGAACTCGGGTAGCCGGGTTCGTCGCGCAGCGTGCCAACCACTGCACCACCGCTCCCCACAAACAACAACAAACAGCCTGCGACGTTTCAGCAAATTGCCCTTCTCATAGCACATGGTGAAAAAGAGCATGTTGCCCGAAACGTCGACTATTATGTACTTTATATTCGCGTTGAGTTGTGGCTCATTGTGCTTGCGCACCACTGCCAGCACAGATAATAATTAATCGTTTTAAAATCTGAGCACACACCAGCCGTGCTGTTTAGTAGAGTCCACGCGTGGGCCGCTGGCCATGTACGTCACTGTATTACGTAAGAAGCTCGATTGTATTGCGGCAATTCGTAGTCATTTGTGGGGGTGGGCGGTCAACTTGAGCTAAGTTATTGCAAGGCAACGCTACCCACC
>WFAB01002952.1:0-23599 GCA_018977245.1 Lethenteron camtschaticum | reverse complement strand
AGGGTGGGGGTGATGGGTTGAGGGGGGGTGGGTTGTTGGGCTGGGGGATGGGGGTTGAGGGTGGGGGGTGATGGGGGTTGAGGGTGGGGGTGTGGGGGGTGATGGGGGTTGAGGGTGGGGGGTGATGGGTTGAGGTTGGTGCTGGGGGGGGGGTGATGGGGGGGTTGAGGGTGGGGGGGTGATGGGGGGGTTGGAGGGTGGGGGTGATGGGGGTTGAGGGTGGGGTGTGGGTTGTTGGTGTGGGGGTGATGGGGTTGAGGGTGGGGGTGAGGGGGTGGGGGTGATGGGGGTTGAGGGTGGGGGTGATGGGGTGAAGGGTGGGGTGAGGGGGTGGGTTGTTGGTGCTGGGGGGTGATGGGGTGAGGGGGGGGGTTGAGGGTGGGGGTGATGGGGGTTGAGGGTGGGGTGGTGTTGGGGTGGGGGGGGGGGGGGGGGGGGGGGGGGGGGGGGGGGTTGAGGGGGGGGGGGGGGGGGGTGGGTGTTGGGTGGGGGGTGATGGGGGTTGAGGGTGGGGGGGTGATGGGGGGTGAGTGTGGGGGGTGATGGGGGTTGAGGGTGGGGGTGGGTTGTTGGTGCTGGGGGGGTGACAGTAGAAGCGATAAATGTGGCGGCATCGCTCTCGCGCCCGAGCTCGAGACATTTGCATCACTCGGCAATCTGCTCCCATCACACTAATTGGGTTATAATGCGGCGTGTGATCTTGCCGTCTCATTAAGGATCGGGCCTCGGAATAATTAGCGCCTCTCCCCCCCCCACCCGCCCCCCGCGCCATATGTGAGGCAAGCGCCGCAATGGGCCCGGGGAGCGGCGGCTTCGTTCAACATTCGCCGGCAGTCCAAGCGACCCGGGCCCACGGCTGGTAATTCCACGTTGCCAGGACGAGTCGCTTCGTTACGTGCCCCTACAGCGGCGGTCCGTTGACATCGACTCACGGCGCAACGTGGTTCCACTTGGTTGCGGAAGAAAACTCAACACGTGATGTGCTCTGAAGAAGGTCTATTGCCTGAAACGTCCCTAATTAGATTTATTTATTTTAAGGCCATGGTGCGGTGGTGGTATTTGTTGTTGTTGTTGACATGGTCCGCATTGAGTCTGTTGTTAGTGCGCCACTGCATCAGCAGATGATTCGTTCGTTGTCATCGGAGGAGTGGTGCGTAGCGTGCAATGATTGGACACTTCTTTCGTCCACACGGTTGGCTACGTACGGTGCGAAAGAGGTTCAACATAGATACATTGCTTCTGTGTTTACTTTTCATTAACAAGTCAACTTTGATCAAAATATCAAGATCCCTGTGCGCCTTTAATAACTGCCTGAGGTATATATAATTATCGGCACGCACAAAATATCGTGCAGATCCTGCAATTTCATATCAGGGGTCTCCGACACATTCGACCACGATTGCGCCGTGACAAAGCCAACACGTTGGCGTGTCGCGGAGTATATAAACAAGGCTCGGTTATTGCACCTCACTACTGTACGGGACGTCTGGCAAAAACATTGGCAAGCTGCAGCGCGCACAAACCTCGCTGGTGCGTGGTGGTGACGGGAGTGAGATCCCACCATGTCCGTCCGGTGCTCGGCGATCTGCATCGGCTTTGCCGATCGGAACCATTTTGTCAGGTCGCACTCATGACGCACACGCGCTTGCCACAAATGAACAACAACAACACCTCGCTGATGTCGTCAGGGGTCATCAACCATCGCCACGCCAACTCCCGTCTCCTGCGCAGCAGCAGCAGCATCGCGCACTTTCCAACGCGCTTCTGCGACCGTCTGGAACGCTCCTCTTCCGATAGTAGGAAGCCACTGGCGCTATGCACTTTTACATCATCATCGTCATCTAGATTCTAGATTGACAAACCACTTAGCACGGCATGTTGTGTGTTCGTCTGTTGTCCTCCCCCCCGCACCTCCAATTTATACGGTTGGCTACGTACGGTGCGAAAGAAGTTCAACATACGTACATGTGCATGAGATGAAGAGTGATCCCTACAGCCTTTAACAGACCGTTGCGGCAAGTGCTGTGAGCAGCACCGATGGAGGCCGGCACGGCACACGAGGGGGGTGGGTGGCCAGCACCACGCCCGGCCGCCTTTGTCTCCCAGTCGACCTAGGGGAGGGCATCGGAGTGGTTCAGATTCTCGCTGCCACCGGCGTTGGTGCCCTGAGCGGGAATCGAACTCGGGTCGCCGGGTCTACCGTGGAGCTGATCTGCCCTCTGACCATCGACTAGTCATCTGTAAGATGCGCCTGCCATTCTTCCACTCCGGTGGTGGGTGTACACCCAGGACCCCATTCCAACCTAAAGTGGCCTGGTCTCAGTTAGCTGATGAAAGTTGCAAGCGAGAATTTCCTCATCGCTTGCGGCTGGGGTTGGCATCGTCCTCCACTCCTCCTGATGTCGAGGGTAAATGGGCGAGGTTTAGGACTGTGACTCATGCAGCTGCAATGGCTGCTTTGGGCACGCGGTCCAGACCTCCTCAGAGACCCTGGCTAACAGAGGAGGTGTTCAGGATAGTTGAGAAAAAGCGACAGGCCCACTCTCATCGGCTACAGCATCCCACATCAGAGAATGAGGAGGCTTACCGCAGCCTTCGCTCGGAGAGCCGTAAGGCATTGCAAGGATGGTTGGTGGTCGCGAGTTGCTGAGGAGATGGACTCTGCCTCAGTGGCCCGCGATCACAATTGACTATTTAACTCCATCAAAAAAGAAACCTGCAGCGCCACATCTATTACCATCATTGGGGGAAAAAACGGTGATCCAATCTCCGACCCCCAGGAACAGGTTTGCAGATTTGCTGAGCATTTCTGTGAGGTCCTGGGGGAGAGAAAATCCCTCAGCCAGGAAAACATCGTGGCACTAAGTGGGGATGACCCTGCTGAGGTTGCGGTGCCTCAAATATTGGAATAAGTCACCCCCTGTGAGTGGCTGGCTGAGGACCCATCTGTTGAAGAAGTACTGAAGGCGATCCGGAGTCTGAGACCAGGAAAGGCACCGTGCAGAGATGATCTCCCAAGCGAAATGCTGAGGGAGGGTGGCGTTTGTGCACAGACTGCCCTATATGACATCATAACAACAGTCTGGACCACTGCACGGGTTCCGCAGGATTGGAAGGATGCCCTGGTGGTCCCCCTCTTTAAGAAGGGGCACCGCACAGACTGTAACAACTACAGGGCACCTCACTCCTCAGTGTGCCGGGAAAGGTCCTGGCAAGGATTATTCAACATCGCCTTGCTAGGCACGCTGAGGAGAGGCTTGCGGAGCCCCAATGCGGTTTCAGGAAAGCGCGGTCCTGCACAGACGCCATATTTTATGTCCGTCTGCTACAGCAGAGGTGTAGGGAATTCCAACAAGACCTACATCTCTGCTCTATTGACCTGGTCAAGGCCTATGATACCATCAGTAGGCCTGGGCTCTGGGTTGTTCTTCGTGCTTTCGGAGTCCCTGACCCTCTGCTCACGATCATTAAGGACCTTCTTGATGGTGAGCGGGCCCGGGTGAAACTACGTGGCCGGGAGTCGGAGCCTTTCCCTGTACACCTTGGGGTGCGACAGGGATGTCCTCCGGCTCCCACATTATTTAACATCTATTTTGACCACGTAGTTCGTGAAGCCTTCAATAGCTGTACCGGGGGAATTTCCATTTGGTACAGATATAATGGGAGGCTGATCGATGCCCGGGTGCGATCAAGGGATGGCTCCCTATTGGTCAACCACGTTATGTATGCCGATAATTTGGTAATAGCTGCTCATTCAGAGGAGGAGTTGGAGACGCTGCTGCTGAGACTGGAGCGTGCCACTAAGAGGTGGGGCTTTACCATCAGCCCCACCAAAACTAAGCACCTGCCTGGGTGTTTTGTACCATCGGACACTCCACCCCCACAACTCCCAATCGGTAATGGGGCAGTTGTGGAGAGAGTGGAGAGTTTCCCATACCTGGGCAGTGTGCTTATGACCAGCTCCAGTTTAACAGCAGAGGTCTCACTCCGAATCAGTCGAGCGGCAATATCTTTTCATCGGTTGCGTAACGCTGGGTGGAAGCTACCTGGTCTGTCGCTCCGCACGAAGCTTCAGGTCTTCTCGGCCACAGTCATTCCCTCCCTTCTCTACGCCCTCCAACAACGGAGGGCGGAGGAGCGACGCTCACAACAACGAGCCGAGCGCCGGGCGGCTAAAGCACAACAAGTTGGCACAGTAGGGGGCACAGGTGGTGCATCAGCCAGTCATCTCGGTCATCTCGGTCAGTCGACCCGTGGCACCTGCTGGGTCTGCCCCGTGACCTCCTGCCAGCGGGCGTTTTACACTTCACGTGGCCTCCAGGTGCACATGGCCTGGCACAAGCGTCGTGGTGACGTCACCGCCACTTAGTGGCGAATGGCGGTTGTTGTTGTTGTTGTTGATGTACGTGTACCTTGAACTTATTTCGCACCGTAGGTAGTCAAACGCGCTAATCGGAGGTGCGGGGAAAGGACAACAAACGAAGCACAAAAAGCAATTCCAAAGTAATGAGTTTCAATCTAGATTATGATTGAAAAGTGCATAGCTCCAGTGGCTTCCGGATATCGGAAGGAAGAGCGTTCCAGACGGCCACGGAAGCGCATCTGAAAGCTCTACGCGATGCAGCTACCACCGTGTTTGCTTGATGGTCACCCAACAGCCACTGCTGCTGCTGCTGCTAGGATGACCGCAGTTCGCGTGGTGGTTGATGCCTCTTGACGAGATCAGGGAAGGGTTGTGGACAGCTTGTGTTTGAGAATGGGGAGCGGTGGTGCGGTGGTTAGCGCACTGCACTACGAACCCAGTGACCCGAGTTCAATTCCCGCTCACGGTCACCAACAGCAGCTACAAATATCAGAACCGTTCCTGGGTCTCCCCTAAGTCGACTCAGCCTCAAATGAGTACTTGGTGAAATATGTGAACGTCGCCACTCGGGAGACAAAAGCGGCCGGGTGTAATTTTGCCTACCCACCCCCCTCATGTACCAGGTCGGCCTTGATAGGTGCTAATCGCGAATAGCACTTGCCCCAACAGCCCGTTAAAGGCTATACGGGGGGCCTTTGTCTTTGTGTGTAACGTGCACGCAGGTGGGCGACGAGGTTTGCTGATGAGATGCAATTCGGTAGTCGGTGTTTGTGATAACTCATTACAGGGCTCAGTTACGCAGCGGAAACAACAACAACAGCAGCAACAACAGCAGCAACAACAGCAGCAGCAGCAACAACAGCAGCAGCAACAGCAGCAGCAACAGCAACAACAGCGCAGCAACAACAACAGCGCAGCAACAGCAGCAGCAGCAACAACAGCGGCAGCAACAGCAGCAGCAACAGCAACAACAGCCAGCAGCAAAAAGCAACAACAGCAGCAGCAACAACACAGCAGCAACAACAAGCAACAGCAGCAGCAGCAACAACAGCAGCAGCAACAGCAGCAGCAACAGCAGCAACAGCAGCAGCAACAACAACAGCAGCAGCAACAACAACAGCAGCAGCAACAGTAGCAGCAGCAGCAAAAACAGCAGCAGCAGCAACAACAGCAGCAGCAACAACAACAGCAGCAGCAACAACAACAGCAGCAGCAACAGCAGCAGCAGCAGCGCATAGAGTCGCGTACAGACATTGACGAAGACAAAGAAGATTCCCTGATAGCCTTCACACACACACACAGAGACACACACACACACACAGAGACACACAGACACACACACACACACAGAGACACACACACACACAGAGACACACACACACAGAGACACACAGACACACACACACAGAGACACACAGACACACACACAGAGACACACAGACACACACAGAGACACACAGACACACACACACAGACACACAGACACACACACACAGAGACACACAGACACACACACACAGACACACACAGACACACACACACAGAGACACACACACACAGACAGACACACAGACACACACACACAGAGACACACAGACACACACAGAGACACACAGACACACACACAGAGACACACAGACACACACACAGAGAGACACACAGACATACACACACAGAGACACACAGACATACACACACAGAGGTACAGGAGAGAAGCTGAGCTCCACCAGCTCCACTGCACACGCCCGTGACGTCATCTTAGCACATCAGCTGAGCGCAGTCGCCACTGAGCACACACCCAGAGGTACAGACAGAGACGGACTGTCAGACAAGCGGGTCAAGTGTCATTAGTGACACCTGTCAAGGTCAGACTGTCAGACAAGCGGGTCAAGTGTCATTAGTGACACCTGTCAAGGTCGGCACGGCACACGAGGCGCTGGGGTCGCAATGGTGTTCGACTTACCGCACCAGGTGCTAATTTAAACTATATTCTTAAAACATGACCTAAAGCTTTCGTGACTGCAGGAATTCATATGCTTTGGGTCTTTCGGTAAAGTCGCGTATATAGGTTGAAGTGAATGAATGGGTGAGTGGCTGAGTGAGTGAATGGGGAGTGGCTGAGTGAGTGAATGGGTGAGTGAATGGGTGAGTGGTGAGTGAGTGAATGGGTGAGTGGCTGAGTGAGGTGAGTGGCTGAGTGAGTGAATGGGTGAGTGGCTGAGTGAGTGAATGGGTGAGTGGCTGAGTGAGCGAATGGGTGAGTGGCTGAGTGAGTGAATGGGTGAGTGGCTGAGTGAGTGAATGGGTGAGTGGCTGAGTGAGCGAATGAATGGTTGAGCGAATGAATGGGTGAGTGGTGATGGTGATTAGTTATCAATCCACTGCTGGATGAACATCTCCCTATGCCGTGTCAGTCATGAACATCGTTTGATCCCCCGCATCGCCTTCACAGGCTGTTGAGGCAAGCGGTGTTAGCGAGTAGCAGCACACGCGGGGGTGGGTGGCCAACACCACACGCAGTGGAGGGCCAGGACCTCGCTTGAGGCTGAGTCGACCTAGGGGAGGGCCAGGACCTGTTCAAATATTCGACACGGGTTGTATGTTGAACATTCGCACCTTAGCCAACCGTGCTAGTTGGGTTCGTAGCGTGGTGCGCTAAGCGCTGCGCCACCGCTCCCCACCGTGCCGAGATCTGCAGGTCACGGATTGACCTCTTCAGCCATGGACAGCCAGGTCCACCTCACAACATGGACAAGTGGTGTGGCAAATACCAAGCCTGGCCGCCTTTGTCTCCCTAGTGGTGATGTTTACACACCGCGCCAGGTACTTGTTTGAGGCCCACTCCAACCACGTGCGTCGACTCATATCTGCCAGTTTCTGCTGACGGGGGGAAATTCGGTAAAGGTCAATTAAGAGTTTGCAGGTGCAGAGACATCGTAACCGGCAATCACCGGCTGCTGGGATATTACATTGATAAGAAACTCACCTTGATACTGACTCACGGCACAAGCAAAGATCCCCCGTATAGCCTTAACATACCGTTGGGGCAAGGCCTGTTAGGGAGTAGCAGCAGCACAATCCCACACTCACAATCCCGCACTCACAATCCCACAGTCACAATACAGTCACAATCCCACAGTCACAATCCCACACTCACAATCCCACACTCACAATCCCACACTCACAATCCCGCACTCACAATCCCGCACTCACAATCCCACAGTCACAATCCCACACTCACAATCTCACAGTCACAATCCCGCACTCACAATCCCACACTCACAATCTCACAGTCACAATCCCACCACTCACAATCCCACACTCACAATCCCATACTCACAATCCCACAGTCACAATCCCACACTCACAATCCCACACTCACAATCCCACACTCACAATCTCACAGTCACAATCCCACACTCACAATCCCACACTCACAATCCCACACTCACAATCCCATACTCACAATCCCACAGTCACAATCCCACACTCACAATCCCACACTCACAATCCCACACTCACAATCTCACAGTCACAATCCCACACTCACAATCCCACACTCACAATCCCATACTCACAATCTCACAGTCACCAATCCCACACTCACAATCCCACACTCACAATCTCACATCACAATCCCACATCACATCTCACAGTCACAATCCCTCCACACTCACAATCCACCATCACAATCCCACACTCACAATCCCACACTCACAATCCCACAGTCACAATCCCACCACTCAAATCCCACACTCACAATCCCACACTCACAATCCCACACTCACAATCCCACACTCACAATCCCACAGTCACAATCCCACAGTCACAATCCCTCAATCACAATCCCACACTCACAATCCCACACTCACAATCCCACACTCACAATCCCACACTCACAATCTCACAGTCACAATCCCACAGTCACAATCCCACAGTCACAATCTCACAGTCACAATCCCACACTCACAATCCCACACTCACAATCCCACACTCACAATCCCACACTCACAATCCCACAGTCACAATCCCACACTCACAATCCCACAGTCACAATCCCATAGTCACAATCCCACACTCACAATCCACACTCACAATCCCACACTCACAATCCACACTCACAATCCCACAGTCACAATCCTACACTCACAATCCCACACTCACAATCCCACACTCACAATCCCACACTCACAATCCTACACTCACAATCCCACACTCACAATCCCACACTCACAATCCATACTCACATCCTACAGTCACAATCCCACACTCACAATCCTCAATCACAATCCCACACTCACAATCCCACACTCACAATCCCACACTCACAATCCCACACTCACCATCCCACACTCACAATCCCGCACTCACAATCCCGCACTCACAATCCCACAGTCACAATCCCACACTCACAATCTCACAGTCACAATCCCGCACTTCACAATCCCACACTCACAATCTCACAGTCACAATCCCACACTCACAATCCCCACACTCACAATCCCATACTCACAATCCACAGTCACAATCCCACACTCACAATCCCACACTCACAATCCCACACTCACAATCTCACAGTCACCAATCCCACACTCACAATCCCACACTCACAATCCCATACTCACAATCCACAGTCACAATCCCACACTCCAACCCACACTCACAATCCCACACTCACAATCTCACAGTCACAATCCCACACTCACAATCCACACTCACAATCCCTACTCACAATCTCACAGTCACAATCCCACACTCACAATCCCACACTCACAATCTCACAGTCACAATCCACAGTCACAATCTCACATCACAATCCCACACTCACAATCTCACAGTCACAATCCCACACTCACAATCCCACACTCACAATCCCACAGTCACAATCCCACACTCACAATCCCACACTCACAATCCCACACTCACAATCCCACACTCACAATCCCACACTCACAATCCCACGTCACAATCCCACAGTCACAATCCCTCAATCACAATCCCACACTCACAATCCCACACTCACAATCCCACACTCACAATCCCACACTCACAATCTCACAGTCACAATCCCACAGTCACAATCCACAGTCACAATCTCACAGTCACAATCCCACACTCACAATCCCACCACTCACAATCCCACACTCACAATCCCACACTCACAATCCCACAGTCACAATCCCCACCACTCACAATCCCACCAGTCACAATCCCCATAGTCACCAATCCCACACTCACAATCCCACACTCACAATCCCACACCTCACAATCCCACACTCACAATCCCACAGTCACAATCCTACACTCACAATCCCACACTCACAATCCCACACTCACAATCCCACACTCACAATCCTACACTCACAATCCCACACTCACAATCCCACACTCACAATCCCATCTCACAATCCTACAGTCACAATCCCACACTCACAATCCCTCAATCACAATCCCACACTCACAATCCCACACTCACAATCCCACACTCACAATCCCACACTCACAATCCCACACTCACAATCCCACACTCACAATCCGCACTCACAATCCCACACTCACAATCCCACACTCACAATCCCACAGTCACAATCCCACACTCACAATCCCATACTCACAATCCCACACTCACAATCCCTCAATCACAATCCCACACTCACCAATCCCACACTCACAATCCCACACTCACCATCCCCACACTCACAATCCCCACACTCACAATCCCGCCACTCACAATCCCACACTCACAATCCCACACTCACCAATCCCACCAGTCACAATCCCACACTCAACCCAATCCCATACTCCACCAATCCCACACTCACAATCCCTCCAATCACAATCCCACACTCACAATCCCACACTCACCAATCCCACACTCACAATCCCATACTCACAATCCCACCACTCCACAATCCCACAGTCACAATCCCACACTCACAATCCCATACTCACAATCCCACACTCCACCAATCCCCCACACTCCACAAATCCCACACTCACAATCCCAACTCACAATCCCACCACATCCAACCAATCCCACACTCACCAATCCCACACTCACAATCCCACCACTCCACATCAATCCCACAGTCACAACCTCCTACACTCACAATCCCACACTCACAATCCCACACTACTCACAATCCCATACTCCACCAATCCCACACTCACCCAATCCCCACACTCACAATCCTCACACTCACAATCCCACAGTCACAATCCTACACTCACAATCCACACTCACAATCCCACACTCACAATCCCATACTCACCAATCCCAACTCACAATCCCACACTCACAATCCCACACTCACAATCCCACACTCACAATCCCGCACTCACAATCCTACAGTCACAATCCCACACTCACAATCCCACACTCACAATCCCTCAATCACAATCCTACATTCACAATCCCACACTCACAATCCCATACTCACAATCCCACATCACAATCCCTCAATCACAATCCTACACTCACAACCCCACACTCACAATCCCATACTCACAATCCACATCACAATCCCAACTCACAATCCCACACTCACAACCCCACACTCACAATCCACACTCACAATCCCACACTCACAATCCCTCAATCACAATCCCACACTCACCAATCCCACAGTCACAATCCCACACTCACAATCCAACTCACAATCCCACACTCACAATCCCTCAATCACAATCCCACCACTCACAATCCCACACTCACAATCCCATACTCACAATCCCATACTCACAATCCCACACTCCACAATCCCACAGTCACAATCCCACACTCACAATCCCATACTCACAATCCCACACTCACAATCCCATACTCACAATCCCCACACTCACAATCCCTCAATCACAATCCCACACTCACAATCCCACAGTCACAATCCCACACTCACAATCCCACACTCACCAATCCCACAGTCACAATCCCACACTCACAATCCCATACTCACAATCCCACACTCACAATCCCATACTCACAATCCCACACTCACAATCCCTCAATCACAATCCCAACACTTCCACAATCCCATACTCAACAATCCCATACTCACAATCCCACACTCACAATCCCATACTCACAATCCCACACTCACAATCCCTCCAATCACAATCCCACACTCACAATCCCACACTCACAATCCCATACTCACCAATCCCACACTCACAATCCCATACTCACAATCCCACACTCACAATCCCTCAATCACAATCCCACACTCACAATCCCCACAGTCACAATCCCACACTCACAATCCCACACTCACAATCCCTCAATCACAATCCCACACTCACAATCCCATACTCACAATCCCATACTCACAATCCACACTCACAATCCCATACTCACAATCCCACACTCACAATCCCACACTCACAATCCCACACTCACAATCCCTCAATCACAATCCCACACTCACAATCCCACAGTCACAATCCCATACTCACAATCCCATACTCACAATCCCATACTCACAATCCTACACTCACAATCTCACAGTCACAATCCCACACTCACAATCCCACACTCACAATCCCACAGTCACAATCCCAACTCACAATCCCATACTCACAATCCTACACTCACAATCTCACAGTCACAATCCATACTCACAATCCCACACTCACAATCCCTCAATCACAATCCCACACTCACAATCCCACAGTCACAATCCATACTCACAATCCCATACTCACAATCCCATACTCACAATCCTACACTCACAATCTCACACTCACAATCCCACACTCACAATCCCACACTCACAATCCCATACTCACAATCCCACACTCACAATCCTACACTCACAATCTCACAGTCACAATCCCATACTCACAATCCCACACTCACAATCCCACACTCACATCCATACTCACAATCCCATACTCACAATCCTACACTCACAATCCCACACTCCAATCAATCCCACACTCACAATCCCATACTCACAATCCCATACTCCACTAATCCCATACTCACCAATCCCATCACTCACAATCCTATCACTCATCCACAATCCCACACTCACAATCCCACACTCACAATCCCACAGTCACAATCCCATACTCACAATCCCATACTCACAATCCCACACTCACAATCCCTCAATCACAATCCTACACTCACAATCCCATACTCACAATCCCATACTCACAATCCTACACTCACAATCCCTCAATCACAATCCTACACTCCACAATCCCATACTCACAATCCCATACTCACAATCCTACACTCACAATCCCACACTCACAATCCCATACTCACAATCCATACTCACAATCCCATACTCACAATCCCATACTCACAATCCCACACTCACAATCCCTCAATCACAATCCTACACTCACAATCCCATACTCACAATCCCACACTCACAATCCTACACTCACAATCCCATACTCACAATCCCATACTCACAATCCCACACTCACAATCCCACACTCACAATCCCACAGTCACAATCCCACACTCACAATCCCTCAATCACAATCCTACACTCACAATCCCACACTCACAATCCCACACTCACAATCCCACAGTCACAATCCCACACTCACAATCCCTCAATCACAATCCTACACTCACCAATCCCACACTCACAATCCCTCAATCACAATCCTACACTCACAATCCTATAGTCACAATCCCACACTCACAATCCCACACTCACAATCCACACTCACAATCCCATACTCACAATCCCACACTCACAATCCCACACTCACAATCCCACAGTCACAATCCCGCACTCACAATCCCACACTCACAATCCCACACTCACAATCCCACACTCACAATCCCGCACTCACAATCCCACACTCACAATCCCACACTCACAATCCCACACTCACAATCCCACACTCACAATCCCACAGAGCGCTCCGCTATCCACTGCTCCACTGTTATCCACAAAGACAAAGGTCCCCCGTATACCCTTCAACAGGCGGTTAGGACAAGTGCTATCACAGAGCGCCTATGAAGACCACCGGTGCAGCACACAAAGGGGGTGGTGCTTGCCAAAGAACCGCCTTTGTCTCCCCCAGTGGCGATGTCGTTACCCACCGCAGCAGGGAGTCCATTAAGGCTGAGTCGACATAGCGGAGTCCCAAGACTGGTCCACGAAAGTTGGCCGTGGCCAAGAATTGAACCACCGCCTCGTTGTTACCCTGTCTGATCGCCCCCGTGCCACAGATATACACAGGGAGTGGTGGCGCAGCGGTTAGCGCACTGCACTACGAACCCAGCGACCCAAGTTCAACTCCCGCTCACGGACAACACCAGTGACGAATATATGTACCGGACCTGGGCCTCCCCTCGTGTGCGTCCCGGCCTTCACAGGTGCTACTCGCTAACAGCACTTGCCCCAACAGTCTGTTAAGGCTGTACGGGGGATCTTTGTCTTTTTCTATGTATACACAATGTATTGTGTGTATGCTTATACATTGTGTGTTAGAATAATGTATTGTGTGTTAGCACCACGCCCGGGTGCCTTTGGCTTCCTAGTGGCCATGTTTACACATTGCACTAGGTACCTATTTGAGGCTGAGTCGACCTAGGGGAGGACGAGGGCCGTAAGCGGGAATCAAACTGTAATTGGGTTCGTAGCGCTACACGCTAAGCACTGCGCCACCACTCCCCACTACACATCATATACACGTAGAAACACACATATTGTACATACAGACACATACACACAGACTCATCACACAGACACACTACATACACACAGACTCATCACACACACTACATACACACAGACTCATCACACAGACACACTACATACACACAGACTCATCACACAGACTCATCACACAGACTCACTACATACACACTACATACACACAGACTCATCACACACACTACATACACACAGACTCATCACACACACTACATACACACAGACTCATCACACAGACACACTACATACACACAGACTCATCACACACACTACATACACACAGACTCATCACACAGACACACTACATACACACAGACTCATCACACACACTACATACACACAGACTCATCACACAGACACACTACAAACACACAGACTCATCACACACACTACATACACACAGACTTATCACATACACACAGACACATCACACACACTACATACACACAGACACATCACACACACTACATACACACAGACTCATCACACACACTACATACACACAGACTCATCACACACACTACATACACACAGACTCATCACACAGACACACTACATACACGCAGACTCATCACACACACTACATACACACAGACTCATCACACAGACTCACTACATACACACAGACTCATCACACAGACACACTACATACACACAGACTCATCACACACACTACATACACACAGACTCATCACATACACACATACACATCACACACACTACATACACACAGACTCATCACACAGACTCACTACATACACACAGACTCATCACACACACTACATACACACATACTCACTACATACACACAGACTCATCACACAGACTCATCACATACACACAGACTCAGCACACACACACACTACATACACACAGACTCATCACACACACTACATACACACAGACTCATCACATACACACAGACTCATCACACACACACACTACATACACACAGACTCATCACACAGACACACACTACATACACACAGACTCATCACACACACTACATACACACAGACTCATCACACAGACACACTACATACACACAGACTCATCACACACACACACTACATACACACAGACTCATCACACACACTACATACACACAGACTCATCACACACACACACTACATACACACAGACTCATCACACACACTACATACACACAGACTCATCACACACACACACTACATACACACAGACTCATCACACACACACACTACATACACACAGACTCATCACACACACTACATACACACAGACTCATCACACACACTACATACACACAGACTCATCACACAGACTCACTACATACACACAGACTCATCACACACACTACATACACACAGACTCATCACATACACACAGACTCATCACACACACTACATACACACAGACTCATCACACACACTACATACACACAGACTCATCACATACACACAGACTCATCACACACACACACTACATACACACAGACTCATCACACAGACTCACTACATACACACAGACTCATCACATACACACAGACTCATCACACACACACACTACATACACACAGACTCATCATACAAACACATACACACAGACTCATCACACACACACTACATACACACAGACTCATCACATACACACAGACTCATCACACACACTACATACACACAGACACACTACATACACACAGACTCGTCATACAGACACACTACATACACACAGACTAATCACACAGACACACAGACTCATCACACAGACACTACATACACACAGACTCATCACATACACACAGACTAATCACACAGACACACAGACTCATCACACACACACTACATACACACAGACTCATCACATACACACAGACTCATCACACACACTACATACACACAGACACACTACATACACACAAACTCGTCATACAGACACACTACATACACACAGACTAATCACACAGACACACAGACTCATCACACAGACACTACATACACACAGACTCATCACACAGACACACTACATACACACAGACTCATCACACAGACTCACTACATACACACAGACTCATCACACAGACACACTATATACACACAGACTCGTCATACAGACACACTACATACACACAGACTAATCACACAGACACACAAACTCATCACACAGACACTACATACACACAGACTCATCACACACACACACTACATATACACAGACTCTTCACACACACACACTAAATACACACAGACTCATCACACAGACACACTACACACACACAGACTCATCACACAGATACTACATACACACAGACTCATCACACACACTACATACACACAGACTCATCACATACACACAGACTCGTCACACACACACACTACATACACACAGACTCATCACACACATACATACACACAGACTCATCACACACACACTACATACACACAGACTCATCACATACACACAGACTCATCACACACACTACATACACACAGACTCATCACATACACACAGACTCATCACACACACTACATACACACAGACACACTACATACACACAGACTCGTCATACAGACACACTACATACACACAGACTAATCACACAGACACACAGACTCATCACACAGACACTACATACACACAGACTCATCACACAGACACATACATACACACAGACTCATCACACACACACTACATACACACAGACTCATCACACAGACACATACATACACACAGACTCATCACACACACACTACATACACACAGACTCATCACACAGACTCACTACATACACACAGACTCATCACACAGACACACTACATACACACAGACTCATCACACAGACTCACTACATACACACAGACTCATCACACAGACTCATCACATACACACAGACTCATCACACAGACTCATCACATACACACAGACTCATCACACACACACACTACATACACACAGACTCATCACACACACATACACACAGACTCATCACACACACACTACATACACACAGACTCATCACATACACACAGATTCATCACACACACACACTACATACACACAGACGCATCACACAGACACATACATACACACAGACTCATCACACACACACTACATACACACAGACGCATCACACACACACACTACATACACACAGACTCATCACACAGACACATACTCATCACACACACTACATACACACAGACTCATCACACACACACACTACATACACACAGACTCATCACACACACACTACATACACACAGACTCATCACACACACACACTACATACACACAGACTCATCACACAGACTCATCACACAGCCACACTACATACACACAGACTCATCACACAGACTCATCACACACACACACTACATACACACAGACTCATCACACACACACACTACATACACACAGACTCATCACACACACACTACATACACACAGACTCATCACACACACACACTACATACACACAGACTCATCACACAGACTCATCACACAGCCACACTACATACACACAGACTCATCACACAGACTCATCACACACACACACTACATACACACAGACTCATCACACACACACACTACATACACACAGACTCATCGCACACACACTACATACACACAGACTCATCACACAGACAAATACAGCACCACCACGACGACTACTGGAGGGTGTCGACTGTTATGTTCGCCGACTCTCTGTTGTATTTCTAAGTGTACTAGGTTTGTTTTATCTTTCATTTATACCTGATGATGGTTACTTGTGTTGCAATCGAAACGTCGTATGGTAGTATTTATTTATTCTTTATTTTTTATACGTTACTTTACCGAAAGAACCAAAGAGAAGATAACAATGTTGTTGATAACGATGACGATGACAATGAAGATGATTAAGGTGAAGAATGCTCGTGACGCCGTTGATGACAACGATGATCGTGATGGTGACGCTTACGGTGCTGCTGCTGCTGCTGATGGTGGTTATGGTAATAACGATGAAGATGACGATGATGGTGGCCGTGATGATAATAACGACGTTGGCGATGATGTTAACACAACGATATTAATGCTGCTGCTGATGATGTTGCTGATTGTGATGATGTTGCTGCTGCTGCTGATGATGAAGTTGCTGATGACACTGATGATGTTGCTGCTGCTGATGATGTTGTTGATGACACTGATGCTGCTGCTGATGATGTTGTTGCTGATGGTGATGATGTTGCTGCTGATGATGATGTTGTTGCTGATGACACTGATGCACATCACTCATCGGAGCGAGAACAGGAAACTACCCCCCTCCCCCGGTACCCGCAGGTCACCCTCCCCCCCTCCCTCGGTGCCCTCTGCCTCCCTCCCCACACCCCTCCCCACTTGTCGTGCCCCCCCCCACACCCCTCCCCACACCCCTCCCCACTTGTCGTGCCCCCCCCGCCCGTCACGCCGAGTCGGGGGGGGGGGGTCGTTAACGAGCCGAGAGGAGGCCGCGCGTCTCTCGCGGTGTTAATTGTTTAAGCGGTGATCGCGACCCTGGCTCGGCTCTCAGCGACACCGAGGGGTGAGTGGGGGGGGGGGGTAGGAGGGGAGGGGGGTAAGACGGGGGGGGGGCGGTAAGACGGGGGGGGGGGGGTAAGACGGGGGGGGGTAGGACGGGAGGGGGGAACTAATTCCCTAACCGGAGGAGGAGCGCCGTGTGGAGATGGTGATGGTGAGGATGATGATAGTGAGGATGATGATGGTGATGGTGAGGATGGTGATGGTGAGTATGATGATGATGGTGATGATGATGGTGAGGATGATGATAGTGAGGATGATGATGGTGATGGTGAGGATGATGATGGTGAGTATGATGATGATGGTGATGATGATGGTGAGGATGATGATAGTGAGGATGATGATGGTGATGGTGAGTATGATGATGATGGTGATGATGATGGTGAGGATGATGATAGTGAGGATGATGATGGTGATGGTGAGGATGGTGATGGTGAGTATGATGATGGTGATGATGATGGTGAGGATGATGATAGTGAGGATGATGATGGTGATGGTGAGGATGGTGTTGGTGAGTATGATGATGATGGTGATGATGATGGTGAGGATGATGGTGAGGATGATGATGGTGATGGTGAGGATGGTGATGGTGAGTATGATGATGATGGTGATGATGATGATGGTGAGGATGATGATGGTGATGGTGAGAATGGTGATGGTGAGGATGATGGTGAGGATGGTGGTGATGGTGAGGATGATGATGATGGTGAGGATGATAATGTTGATGATGGTGATGGTGAGGATAGTGAGTATGGTGATGATGAGTATGGTGATGATGAGTATGGTGATGGTGAGGATGGTGATGATGATGATGATGGTGAGTATGGTGATGATGATGATGGTGATGATGATGGTGATGGTGAGTATGGTGATGATGATGGTGAGGATGGTGATGGTGAGTATGGTGAGGATGATGATGGTGATGGTGAGTATGGTGATGATGATGATGGTGAGTATGGTGATGATGATGGTGAGTATTGTGATGGTGAGTATTATGATGGTGGTGAGTATGGTGATGATGATGGTGATGATGATGGTGAGGATGATGATGGTGAGGATGATGATAGTGAGGATGATGATGGTGATGGTGAGGATGGTGATGGTGAGTATGATGATGGTGAGGATGATGATAGTGAGGATGATGATGGTGATGGTGAGGATGGTGTTGGTGAGTATGATGATGATGGTGATGATGATGGTGAGGATGATGGTGAGGATGATGATGGTGATGGTGAGGATGGTGATGGTGAGTATGATGATGATGGTGATGATGATGATGGTGAGGATGATGATGGTGAGGATGATGGTGAGGATGGTGGTGATGGTGAGGATGATGATGGTGATGATGGTGATGGTGAGGATGATAATGTTGATGATGGTGATGGTGAGGATAGTGAGTATGGTGATGATGAGTATGGTGATGATGATGATGGTGAGTATGGTGATGATGATGATGAGGATGGTGATGATGATGGTGATGGTGAGTATGGTGATGATGATGATGGTGATGGTGAGTATGGTGATGATGATGATGGTGAGTATGGTGATGATGATGGTGAGTATTGTGATGGTGAGTATTATGATGGTGGTGAGTATGGTGATGATGATGGTGATGATGATGGTGAGGACGATGATGGTGAGTATGATGATTGTGAGTATGATGATGGTGAGTATGATGATGGTGAGTATGGTGATGATGATGATGGTGAGTATGAATGATTAGTTTTTTTTAAGTTCACGGCTTCTAAGGAATGTGTTATATTATAGACTAGCTTTACTACCCGGCTTCGCCCGGGACTTGGATTCACCACGCCCAGCCGCCTTTATCTCCCCAGTTTGAGGCTGAGTCGACCTAGGGGAGGCCCAGGACCGGTTAAAATAATCGTAACCGGTGGTGTCCGTGAGCGGGAATCGAACTCGGGTCGCCGGGTTCGTAGCGCAGCGCTACCCACTACACTACAACCACTACACTACTACACTACCCACTACACTACAACCACTAAACTACTACACTACCCACTACACTACAACCACTACACTACTACACTTCCCACTACACTACAACCACTACACTACTACACTTCCCGCTACACTACAACCACTACACTACTACATTACCCACTACACTACAAGCACTACACTACTACACTACCCACTACACTACAACCACTACACTACTACACTTCCCACTACACTACAACCCCTACACTACTACACTACCCACTACACTACAAGCACTACACTACTACACTACCCACTACACTACAAGCACTACACTACTACACTACCCGCTACACTACAACCACTACACTACTACACTACCTGCTACACTACAACCACTACACTACTACACTACCCACTACACTACAACCACTACACTACTACACTACCCACTACACTACAACCACTACACTACTACACTACCCACTACACTACAAGAACTACACTACTACACTACCCGCTACACTACAACCCTACACTACTACACTACCCACTACACTACAACCACTACACTGCTACACTACCCACTACACTACAACCACTACACTACTACACTACCCACTACACTACAACCACTACACTACTACACTACCCACTACACTACAACCACTACACTACTACACTACCCACTACACTACAACCACTACACTACTACACTACCCACTACACTACAACCACTACACTACTACACTACCCACTACACTACAACCACTACACTACTACACTACCCACTACACTACAAGCACTACACTACTACACTACCCACTACACTACAACCACTACACTACTACACTTCCCACTACACTACAAGCACTACACTACTACACTACCCACTACACTACAACCACTACACTACCCGCTACACTACAATACGTGACGCTTCCACACGTGCGGGTCACGTGACAGATGTGACGTCACAGCTCACTGGCCGTGCAAAAAATCTCTGCATTATTGAGCTCCCCCCCCCCCCCACCAAAAGAAAGAAAGTGTATTTTTATAATGTTTGCATGGTGTACAGTCTGGAAAGTACCCACATGGCAAATTTCAAGTTTGTTCCATGTCGGGAAGTACGCTAAACATTTTGAACAGACACACATAATCACAACTTTGCCTGGGTTGAATTGTGTGTGTGTTGTACTAATTCACCAGCTCATGTAACTGTAGGCCAACAGGGTGTGCGGTAGGATCAGGGCTAGCAGAATGAGGACGACTCAGAGAGAGAGAGGACGACTCAGAAAGAGAGAGGACGACTCAGATAGAGAGAGGACGACTCAGAGAGACAGAGAGGACGACTCGGAGAGAGAGGACGACTCAGAAAGAGAGAGGACGACTCAGAGAGAGAGAGAGGACGACTCAGAGAGAGGACGACTCAGAGAGAGAGGACGACTCAGAGAGAGAGAGGGCGACTCAGAGAGAGAGGACGACTCAGAGAGAGAGGACAACTCAGAGAGAGAGAGAGAGGACGACTCAGAGAGAGAGGACGACTCAGAGAAAGAGGACGACTCAGAGAAAGAGGACGACTCGGAGAGAGAGAGGACGACTCAGAGAGAGAGGACGACTCAGACAGAGAGAGGACGACTCCGAGAGAGAGGACGACTCCGAGAGAGAGAGAAGACGACTCCGAGAGAGGACGACTCTGAGACAAAGAGGACGACTCAGAGAGAGAGAGATGGACGACTTCGAGGCGCCAGGAGGAGTGGGAAGGCAGCAAAAGCAGCAGCAGCATCAGTAGCAGCAGCAGCAGCATCAGTAGCAGCAGCAGCAGCAGGAGCAGCAGCAGCAAAAGCAGCAGCATCAGTAGCAGCAGCAGCATCAGTAGCAGCAGCAGCATCAGTAGCAGCAGTAGCAGCAGCAGCAGCATCAGTAGCAGCAGCAGCAGCACCAGCAGCAGCAGGAGCAGCAGCAGCAGTAGCAGCATCAGCAACAGCAGCAGTAGCAGCATCAGCAGCAGCAGCAGAAGCAGCATCAGTAGCAGCAGCATCATCATCAGTAGTAGCAGCATCAGTAGCAGCAGCAGCATCAGTAGCAGTAGCAGCAGCAGCATCAGTAGCAGCATCAGCAGCAGCAGCGGCATCAGCAGCATCAGCAGCATCAGCAGCAGTAGCAGCAGTAGCAGCCACGTGGTGAGGATCCGGCGCTACCAACAATCGCCCGAGCTCTGCGGTCCTCTACTCATGGAGGTGGCATCGGCCCAATTCACGTGTTTAGACACGAGGGGGACCCGCAGAAACCCCCACGCGTGCGAGCGAGCGCGTGCCATTCTCTACAGCGAGTACGAACAGATGGAGATTAGTCCACACTGCACTCTGCTGTGCCGCCTTCTCCTGACACAGACAGGGGAATGGATCCTGCTTGATGCTCTCCCACGGCTAGAAGGGAGTCTGAAACCCCATCTGTGTGTGATTCACCAACCCTCGGTGCACACGCACGCCACGTGCGTGTGCACCGAGGTGCCGGGTTCGGGGTCGCGTTGCTGTTTGCGACGATGAGAGCGCTCACTACCCCCCGCCATCAGAGTTACTCCGTAACTTGCTTAAAGACACTGGCGTGTGTGCGTGTGTACGTGCGTGTGTACGTGTGTGTGTACGTGCGTGTGTACGTGTGTACGGGCGTGTGTACGTGCGTGTGTGTGTACGTGCGTGTGTGCGTGTGTACGGGCGTGTGTACGTGCGTGCGTGTGTGCGTGTGTACGTGCGTGTGTATGTGCGTGTGTGTGTACGTGCGTGTGTGCGTGTGTGTGTACGTGCGTGTGTGCGTGTGTGTGTACGTGCGTGCGTGTGTACGTGTGTGTGTATGTGCGTGTGTGTGTACGTGCGTGTGTGCGTGTGTACGTGCGTGTGTATGTGCGTGTGTGTGTACGTGCGTGCGTGTGTACGTGCGTGTGTACGTGCGTGTGTACATGCGCTTGTCTGCATGTGCGAGTCTGTGCGCGCACACAAAGGAGCGGTGGCGCAATGGTTAGCGCATTGCGTTACGAATCCGGCGACTAGAGTTCGATTCCCGCCCACGGACAACA
>WFAB01002951.1:0-23611 GCA_018977245.1 Lethenteron camtschaticum | reverse complement strand
ACGGGTACCGGCCGAAACCAGACGGAGTCCGATTCCAGCCGAGGCCACAGGCTACTTGCTGCAGGCTACTTGCTGCAGGCTACTTGCTGCAGGCTACTTGCTGCAGGCTACTTGCTGCAGGCTACTTGCTGCAGGCTACTTGCAGTAGAACTGGTCGACCGTCCACGGGCACAGCTTTGCACTGGACGTTCCGCTGGAGCTGCTCCTTGCAGCCGCACTGCGTCTCCACCGTGACTGGGAGGGGCGGCCGAGGGGGAATAAAAGGCGAAGTCTGAGAGAGCTCGGGGCTGCCTGACGTGCAGGGGTCAGGGGGTCGTGGGTTCGATCCAACTGGCGACACCTGCTGCTGCTGCTGTGTATTTGGAGTTTGCGTGTCTCTCCGTGGCCACGTGGATTATTCTCCAGGTCCTCCGGTTCTTCCTCCACATTTAAACGTCGCGCTTTCAAGAGCGTTTGGCCGCTGTACATTTGTACGTGACGAGCCGCTTCGACCGATCGTCTGCGGCTGGGCCGCCTCTGATCAAGATCTACGTAGCTCGGTGGGCCATGACAAATTCATCATATCAACGCGAAACTTTACCCGTCATGAACGCTGCACCTCCGTCGTTTGAACGACGGAGGCGCAGGGACAGACGTTCGACTACGTTGAAATCGATCTGCAGAACGAGGCAATTCGTGTCGATTCCCAGAATCGACTTGGCACCCACCGACACGACTTTTGTTTTGCAACGACGACGATGACAATTTGCCATTCTCCCTGCATACGCCATCACAATCAACAAGTCGCAGAGACCAACACGCTCCGTCACGTTGGTAAGCGCACAACTTTATCTCTCTTTCTACGTTGAATAATTCAAGACTAAACTTCTAAACGCAGCGTCGGGCGCTCGCGTGAATGCGCGCAAGTTGAGACTTTCCTGGCCGAAGGCCGCAAACGCTTTTGCGAGGGGCACCGCCACGGACGCCCCAACAACTCGTAAAAAGCGGTCGTCACTTTGTGATTGTTCTAGTTTAATTTCGATGTAAAGCTTTCGTGACTGCAGGGATTCATCTTCTTGGTTCTTTCGGTAAAGTCACGTAGAATGGAAATAATAAAATAATAAAAATAAAACACAATAAAATTATTCTCACGACGTTTCGGCCACAACGCAAGCAGCCGTCCTCAGGTGAAGAACAGGTCTGTCGGGGAGACAGCGTTTGAATGAAACACCACCAGGCTTGGCAGCGTATATTTAAGCTGACAGAGTCTGAATGAACACCACCAAGCTTGGCAGCGTATATTTAAGCTGACAGAGTCTGAATGAACACCACTAAGCTTGGCAGCGTATATTTAAGCTTAAATATTTAAGCTTAAATATACGCTGCCAAGCTTAGTGGTTCAGACTCTGTCTTTCCGACAGACCTGTTCTTCACCTGAGGACGGCTGCTTGCGTTGTGGCCGAAGCGTCGTGAGAATAATTTAATGTTTTATTTTTATTATTTTATTATTTCCATTCTACGTGATGACTTTACCGAAAGAACCAAGAAGATGTCCTAGTTTATTTGGGGGGTTGGCAGGAGGGGGGGGGGCACACCTTGCGAGGTGTCGTATCCTCTGTCGCAGCACGTGAGGGAGCAGCCCCCCCCCCGCCCCCCCGCGAGTGACGTTGCACGGACCCCCCCCCGCCGTGCCGCCCCCCTCGCAGTAGTCGGGGCTGGCGCTCACGTGCACCAGGTCGCTCGGCGTCGGCGCCACCAGCCACTCGTTCACCGGCTCCAGCCGCCGGCGGGACCGGCGGGCGTCGCCGCCGCCGCCGCCGCCGGCTTCACCGCCACCGCCGCCACCGGGACCACCGCTGCTGCTGTCGTGGCTGACCAGCCGCATGGCGGAACTTCTCTCGTACTTTTCCTGCAGCCGCCATCGTCGGCGTCGTCGTCGTCATTGTCACGGGATGAGGAGGATGATGATCTGCCACGTGCTGAGTGAATGCGGGGAGCCCACTTAGCTGTTAGACCCCCCCCCCCCATCTGTAACCCTGCGGTGGATTTCATCCTCGTCACTGCCACCCACCCACCCACTCCGTACCCGGCCGCACCAGGGTCGCAAACGGCTACCCGTACCCTACCCGTACCCTACCCGTACCTGGCTGGGTACGGGTAGGGTACGGGTATCGGGTACCCGATTGCGACCTCTGGGATGAAGCCATGTTGCAGGCGCGGGTGGGTTGATTCTAGGAACTTGAATTGTGAGAAGAGACAAGACGTTGGGAAATGAGTGACAAACGGCTACTCACCAGTGACTCACGACCTACCCGCACCCGGCCGCACCAGGGTCGCAAACGACTACCCGTACCCGGCCGGGTACGGGTAGCCGGGTATCGGGTAGGGTACGGGTATCGGGTACCCGATTGCGACCTCTGGGGTGCGGTCTCATCACCTGCACCGTGAACTCACCTTCAGCAGGTCGCCGACTTGGCGGAAGTCTGCGAGCTGCTGCCAGCAGGTCTTGAGCGTGCAGGTGCCGTGTAGACCATGGCACCTGCAGGCCACGTGCGCCAGATTGTACACCGCCTGGAGCACCACCAACACCACAATCACTGTCACACCAACACCACCACTGTCATCACCATCACCACCACTGTCACCACCAACACCACCACCGTCACTGCCGACAGCCACTTGCCCGCAAGTGGCGGTGACGTCACCACGACGCTCGTGCCAGGCCGTGTGCACCTTGAGGCCACGTGAAGTGTCGAATGCCCGACTGGCAGGACGTCGCGGGACAGACCCAGCAGGTGCCACGGGTCGACTGACTGAGATGATTGGCCAGTGCACCACCTGTGTGTGACCCCTGCTGTGCCAGCTGGCTGCATAGTAGCCGCCCAGAGCTCCGCTCGTTGTTGTGAGCGTCGCCCCTCTGCCTCCAACTGCCCAGTAGCAGCCTTCACGAGCCTCCTCCACAGAGGCCGATCTTGACACCGCTGGTACCGGTCATTGCCAAGTCCACTCAGCTCCGTGTCCTCCTGTACCACGTCACTGCATCCCTTCTCCAGCATGTAAGCACCCTCTATCCGGCCGAACAAAAGCTGTGTAGGCATGCGGTGGCTGGGCATGCGGGCTACATGACCCAGCCAACGCAGCCTTGCCTGCCGGAGGAGCTCACGATGGATCTTCCGAGGATGTGTGAGCACGCAGAAAGAAAATAAATTAAATAATCGAATTATGGATGGATTGCAGGCAGGCCAGCCTGAATGTTTCTAAGCGGCAAAGATGTTACATTGGGGGGGGGGGGTCCACGTTTTGCAAGCGTAGAGAAGGGAGGGCATGACCATGGCTGAGAGACCCGAAGCTTTGTGTGGAGCAACAGACCAGGTATCTTCCACACAGCATGGTGCAGTCAATGCCAAGATATTGCCAATCGATTGATTGAGACCTCTGCTGTCACATCAGAGCTGGTCATAGCACACTGCCCAGGTATGGGAATGTCTGATGGCACAAATACCCAGGCGGGTGCTTAGTTTTGGTGGGGCTGATGGCAAGGCCTCGCCTCTTAGTGTCAAGCTCCAGGTTCCGCAGCAGCGCTTCCAACTCCTCTGTGCAGCAATCACCAGATCATCGGCTACATAACGTGGTCGACCAATTAGGGAGTCATCCCTTGAATGCACCGGGCATCGATCAGCCTCCCATTGTATCTGTAACCTGATGTCGGCACAGTCATGGATGGCTTCACGACCTACGTGGTCGAAAACGTTTTCACTTAATGTGGGAGCCAGAGGACATCGCTGCCGCACCCCAAGACGAACAGGGAGTGGCTCCGACTCCCGGCCACGCAGCTTTACCCGGCGTGCTCAGCATCGTGAAGGCCCGTGAGCAGAGGGTCCGGGACTCTGACAGCACGAAGAACAACCCAGAGCCCAGGCCTACTGATGGTATCATAGGCCTTGACCAGGTCAATAAAGCAGAGATGTAGGTCTTGTTGGAATTCCCTACACCTCTGATGTAGCAGACGGACAGCAAATATGGCGTCTGTGCAGGACCACCCTGGCCTAAAACCACACTGGGCTCCGCGAGCCTCTCCTCGGCGTATAATAGGCTACCCGTTCACCCTGGTGTCTGCCTTTTCTAAACATGAATATTAAGAGTGATTCTGCCTATTTTTTGTTGTGTTTCGAAAAGGGTTGCCATCAGGTGGTGTGTTAACTACGAGCTGAACCCAACCACCACCCACTCACCACCACCCAGCCCAGCCGCCCACTCACCACCCACTCACCACCCACTCACCGCCCACTCACCGCCCACTCACCAGCCGCCCACTCACCACCCACTCACCGCCCACTCACCACCGCCCACTCACCACCCACTCACCAGCCGCCCACTCACCACCCACTCCCGCCCACTCACCACCGCCTCACCACCTCCCAGCGCCCACTCACCCCGCCTCACCACCACTCACCGCCCACTCACCAGCCGCCCACTCACCGCTCACCACTCCCAGCCCACCTCCACCCGCACACCACACCCACTCACCACCACCACCACCGCCCACTCACCAGCCGCCCACTCACCACCGCCACTCACCGCCCACTCACCACCCGCCACTCACCACCCACTCAACCCCGCCCACTCACCAGCCGCCACTCACCGCCCACTCACCGCCCACTCACCACCCACTCACCGCCCACTCACCGCCCACTCACCAGCCGCCCACTCACCGCCCACTCACCGCCCACTCACCAGCCGCCCACTCACCGCCCACTCACCGCCCACTCACCGCCCACTCACCACCCACTCACCGCCCACACCGCCCACTCACCAGCCGCCCACTCACCACCCGCTCACCAGCCGCCCACTCACCACCCACCACCCGCCCAGCCACCCACTCACCACTCACCACCGCCCAGCCACCCACTCACCACCCACCACCCGCCCAGCCACCCACTCACCACTCACCACCGCCCACCCCCACTCACCACTCACCACCCCGCCCACTCACCCACCCACCACTCACCCCCCCACCACCCCCACCACCCACCACCCGCCCACCACCCACTCACCACTCACCACCCCCCACCACCCACCACCACCCCACCACCCGCCCACCGCCACTCACCACTCACCACCACGCCCAGCCACCCACTCACCACTCACCACCCGCCCAGCCACCCACTCACCACTCACCACCCGCCCAGCCACCCACTCACCACTCACCACCCGCCAGCCACCCATCACCCACCCAGCCGCCCACTCACCACCTCACCACCGCCCCACCACCACTCACCACCCCCCACCCGCCAGCCACCCCACTCACCACCCACCACCCGCCCAGCCACCCACTCACCACTCACCACCCCCCGCCCCACTCACCACTCACCACCCGCCCAGCCACCCACTCCACCCCCACCACCCACTCACACCACACCGCCCAGCCACCCACTCACCACTCACCACCCGCCCAGCCACCCCACTCACCACTCACCACCCGCCCAGCCACCCACTCACCACTCACCACCGCCCAGCCACCCACTCACCACTCCACCACCCGCCCAGCCACCCACTCACCACTCACCACCCGCCCAGCCACCCACTCACCACTCACCAGCCACCCACTCACAGCACTCCACCACACCGCCACACACCACATCACCCACTCACTCACCACCGCCCAGCCACCCACTCACCACTCACCCACCCGCCCAGCCACCACCACTCACCACTCACCACCGCCCAGCACACCACTCACCACCCACCACCCGCCCAGCCACCCACTCACCACTCACCACCCGCCCAGCCACCCACTCACCCACTCACCACCCGCCCAGCCGCCCACTCACCACTCACCACCCGCCCAGCCACCCACTCACCACCCCCCCCGCCCAGCCACCCACTCACCACTCACCACCCGCCCAGCCGCCCACTCACCACTCACCACCCGCCCAGCCACCCACTCACCACTCACCAGCCGCCCACTCACCACCCACCACCCGCCCAGCCACCACTCACCACTCACCACCCGCCCAGCCACCCACTCACCACTCACCACCCGCCCAGCCACCCACTCACCACTCACCACCCGCCCAGCCACCCACTCACACTCACCACCCGCCAGCCCCCACTCACCACTCACCCACCACCCGCCAGCCACCCACTCACCACTCACCACCCGCCCAGCCGCCCACTCACCGCCCACTCACCAGCCGGCCGGCCTCCGTGTTGTGCTGGTTCATCTGTCCGAGCTTCGCCACAGACTCCCACCCCCCTCCCCCCCCCTCCCCGTGGGTGTCTCCGCGTGTCCACGAACCACTTGGCGAAGCGGTATCCGTACTCGACGTCGTCGGCGGCGCCGCCCCCGCCGGGCTCCGTGTCGCGGCAGCTGCTGCTGCTGCTGCTGCTGCTGCGTGGAGCCGGGCACCACCCAGGAGCAGCTGCCCGGCAGCGCCCCGTGGCGGCAGGCGCGCGCCACCGCGTGCACCAGCCCCGCGGCCGTCACGGCCCAGACGAAGGCCGCCTCGCGCGTGCCTGGGCCCCACCCCCACCTAGCACCCCAGAGACCGCCACGATTAGCCCGACACAACTAGCTCAGCAATTGTCTATAGTGGAGGGGGGTTTTGTCCCCTCCCTCTCCTCCGGCGTAGATCGCCGAATAGAAACTTCACGTCCTTAAAACCACCACCGCATCGCAATCGGTAAGGATTTGGAACTAACCGTGCGTTGGTGAGACAATGTGATTGTTGTTCCCACAGAGACCCGCTCAGATCTACAACAGGGTTGTTGTTGGGGTCATATTGCGTCAATACGGCTTCGGCACGCAGACAGGACGCGGCGAATCCTTGACTAGTGCAGTGACAGGGTGCCCCCTGTCGGCCAGGAGGGGTACATCACGAGTGTGGGCGCGTCACACAATCACCAACTAGAAGGAGGCGTGTCTGGGCTAGAGGTAGAAGGTTCTAGAAGGAGGCGTGTCTGGGCTAGAGGTAGAAGGTTCTAGAAGGAGGCGTGTCTGGGCTAGAGGTAGAAGGTTCTAGAAGGAGGCGTGTCTGGGCTAGAGGTAGAAGGTTCTAGAAGGAGGCGTGTCTGGGCTAGAGGTAGAAGGTTCTAGAAGGAGGCGTGTCTGGGCTAGAGGTAGAAGGTTCTAGAAGGAGGCGTGTCTGGGCTAGAGGTAGAAGGTTCTAGAAGGAGGCGTGTCTGGGCTAGAGGTAGAAGGTTCTAGAAGGAGGCGTGTCTGGGCTAGAGGTAGAAGGTTCTAGAAGGAGGCGTGTCTGGGCTAGAGGTAGAAGGTTCTAGAAGGAGGCGTGTCTGGGCTAGAGGTAGAAGGTTCTAGAAGGAGGCGTGTCTGGGCTAGAGGTAGAAGGTTCTAGAAGGAGGCGTGTCTGGCGAGTAGAAGGTTCTAGAAGGAGGCGTGTCTGGGCTAGAGGTAGAAGGTTCTAGAAGGAGGCGTGTCTGGGCTAGAGGTAGAAGGTTCTAGAAGGAGGCGTGTCTGGGCTAGAGGTAGAAGGTTCTAGAAGGAGGCGTGTCTGGGCTAGAGGTAGAAGGTTCTAGAAGGAGGCGTGTCTGGGCTAGAGGTAGAAGGTTCTAGAAGGAGGCGTGTCTGGGCTAGAGGTAGAAGGTTCTAGAAGGAGGCGTGTCTGGCTAGAGGTAGAAGGTTCTAGAAGGAGGCGTGTCTGGGCTAGAGGTAGAAGGTTCTAGAAGGAGGCGTGTCTGGGCTAGAGGTAGAAGGTTCTAGAAGGAGGCGTGTCTGGGCTAGAGGTAGAAGGTTCTAGAAGGAGGCGTGTCTGGGCTAGAGGTAGAAGGTTCTAGAAGGAGGCGTGTCTGGGCTAGAGGTAGAAGGTTCTAGAAGGAGGCGTGTCTGGGCTAGAGGTAGAAGGTTCTAGAAGGAGGCGTGTCTGGGCTAGAGGTAGAAGGTTCTAGAAGGAGGCGTGTCTGGGCTAGAGGTAGAAGGTTCTAGAAGGAGGCGTGTCTGGGCTAGAGGTAGGGTTCAGAAGGAGGCGTGTCTGGCTAGAGGTAGAAGGTTCTAGAAGGAGGCGTGTCTGGGCTAGAGGTAGAAGGTTCTAGAAGGAGGCGTGTCTGGGCTAGAGGTAGAAGGTTCTAGAAGGAGGCGTGTCTGGGCTAGAGGTAGAAGGTTCTAGAAGGAGGCGTGTCTGGGCTAGAGGTAGAAGGTTCTAGAAGGAGGCGTGTCTGGGCTAGAGGTAGAAGGTTCTAGAAGGAGGCGTGTCTGGGCTAGAGGTAGAAGGTTCTAGAAGGAGGCGTGTCTGGGCTAGAGGTAGAAGGTTCTAGAAGGAGGCGTGTCTGGGCTAGAGGTAGAAGGTTCTAGAAGGAGGCGTGTCTGGGCTAGAGGTAGAAGGTCTAGAGGGGGTGTTGGGCTAGAGGTGAGGTTTAGAAGGAGGCGTGTCTGGGCTAGAGGTAGAAGGTTCTAGAAGGAGGCGTGTCTGGGCTAGAGGTAGAAGGTTCTAGAAGGAGGCGTGTCTGGGCTAGAGGTAGAAGGTTCTAGAAGGAGGCGTGTCTGGGCTAGAGGTAGAAGGTTCTAGAAGGAGGCGTGTCTGGGCTAGAGGTAGAAGGTTCTAGAAGGAGGCGTGTCTGGGCTAGAGGTAGAAGGTTCTAGAAGGAGGCGTGTCTGGGCTAGAGGTAGAAGGTTCTAGAAGGAGGCGTGTCTGGGCTAGAGGTAGAAGGTTCTAGAAGGAGGCGTGTCTGGGCTAGAGGTAGAAGGTTCTAGAAGGAGGCGTGTCTGGGCTAGAGGTAGAAGGTTCTAGAAGGAGGCGTGTCTGGGCTAGAGGTAGAAGGTTCTAGAAGGAGGCGTGTCTGGGCTAGAGGTAGAAGGTTCTAGAAGGAGGCGTGTCTGGGCTAGAGGTAGAAGGTTCTAGAAGGAGGCGTGTCTGGGCTAGAGGTAGAAGGTTCTAGAAGGAGGCGTGTCTGGGCTAGAGGTAGAAGGTTCTAGAAGGAGGCGTGTCTGGGCTAGAGGTAGAAGGTTCTAGAAGGAGGCGTGTCTGGGCTAGAGGTAGAAGGTTCTAGAAGGAGGCGTGTCTGGGCTAGAGGTAGAAGGTTCTAGAAGGAGGCGTGTCTGGGCTAGAGGGGGTAGAGGGGGGGGGGGGGAAGGTTCTAGAAGGAGGCGTGTCTGGGCTAGAGGTAGAAGGTTCTAGAAGGAGGCGTGTCTGGGCTAGAGGTAGAAGGTTCTAGAAGGAGGCGTGTCTGGGCTAGAGGTAGAAGGTTCTAGAAGGAGGCGTGTCTGGGCTAGAGGTAGAAGGTTCTAGAAGGAGGCGTGTCTGGGCTAGAGGTAGAAGGTTCTAGAAGGAGGCGTGTCTGGGCTAGAGGTAGAAGGTTCTAGAAGGAGGCGTGTCTGGGCTAGAGGTAGAAGGTTCTAGAAGGAGGCGTGTCTGGGCTAGAGGTAGAAGGTTCTAGAAGGAGGCGTGTCTGGGCTAGAGGTAGAAGGTTCTAGAAGGAGGCGTGTCTGGGCTAGAGGTAGAAGGTTCTAGAAGGAGGCGTGTCTGGGCTAGAGGTAGAAGGTTCTAGAAGGAGGCGTGTCTGGGCTAGAGGTAGAAGGTTCTAGAAGGAGGCGTGTCTGGGCTAGAGGTAGAAGGTTCTAGAAGGAGGCGTGTCTGGGCTAGAGGTAGAAGGTTCTAGAAGGAGGCGTGTCTGGGCTAGAGGTAGAAGGTTCTAGAAGGAGGCGTGTCTGGGCTAGAGGTAGAAGGTTCTAGAAGGAGGCGTGTCTGGGCTAGAGGTAGAAGGTTCTAGAAGGAGGCGTGTCTGGGCTAGAGGTAGAAGGTTCTAGAAGGAGGCGTGTCTGGGCTAGAGGTAGAAGGTTCTAGAAGGAGGCGTGTCTGGGCTAGAGGTAGAAGGTTCTAGAAGGAGGCGTGTCTGGGCTAGAGGTAGAAGGTTCTAGAAGGAGGCGTGTCTGGGCTAGAGGTAGAAGGTTCTAGAAGGAGGCGTGTCTGGGCTAGAGGTAGAAGGTTCTAGAAGGAGGCGTGTCTGGGCTAGAGGTAGAAGGTTCTAGAAGGAGGCGTGTCTGGGCTAGAGGTAGAAGGTTCTAGAAGGAGGCGTGTCTGAGCTAGAGGTAGAAGGTTCTAGAAGGAGGCGTGTCTGGGCTAGAGGTAGAAGGTTCTAGAAGGAGGCGTGTCTGGGCTAGAGGTAGAAGGTTCTAGAAGGAGGCGTGTCTGGGCTAGAGGTAGAAGGTTCTAGAAGGAGGCGTGTCTGGGCTAGAGGTAGAAGGTTCTAGAAGGAGGCGTGTCTGGCTAGAGGTAGAAGGTTCTAGAAGGAGGCGTGTCTGGGCTAGAGGTAGAAGGTTCTAGAAGGAGGCGTGTCTGGGCTAGAGGTAGAAGGTTCTAGAAGGAGGCGTGTCTGGGCTAGAGGTAGAAGGTTCTAGAAGGAGGCGTGTCTGGGCTAGAGGTAGAAGGTTCTAGAAGGAGGCGTGTCTGGGCTAGAGGTAGAAGGTTCTAGAAGGAGGCGTGTCTGGGCTAGAGGTAGAAGGTTCTAGAAGGAGGCGTGTCTGGGCTAGAGGTAGAAGGTTCTAGAAGGAGGCGTGTCTGGGCTAGAGGTAGAAGGTTCTAGAAGGAGGCGTGTCTGGGCTAGAGGTAGAAGGTTCTAGAAGGAGGCGTGTCTGGGCTAGAGGTAGAAGGTTCTAGAAGGAGGCGTGTCTGGGCTAGAGGTAGAAGGTTCTAGAAGGAGGCGTGTCTGGGCTAGAGGTAGAAGGTTCTAGAAGGAGGCGTGTCTGGGCTAGAGGTAGAAGGTTCTAGAAGGAGGCGTGTCTGGGCTAGAGGTAGAAGGTTCTAGAAGGAGGCGTGTCTGGGCTAGAGGTAGAAGGTTCTAGAAGGAGGCGTGTCTGGGCTAGAGGTAGAAGGTTCTAGAAGGAGGCGTGTCTGGGCTAGAGGTAGAAGGTTCTAGAAGGAGGCGTGTCTGGGCTAGAGGTAGAAGGTTCTAGAAGGAGGCGTGTCTGGGCTAGAGGTAGAAGGTTCTAGAAGGAGGCGTGTCTGGGCTAGAGGTAGAAGGTTCTAGAAGGAGGCGTGTCTGGGCTAGAGGTAGAAGGTTCTAGAAGGAGGCGTGTCTGGGCTAGAGGTAGAAGGTTCTAGAAGGAGGCGTGTCTGGGCTAGAGGTAGAAGGTTCTAGAAGGAGGCGTGTCTGGGCTAGAGGTAGAAGGTTCTAGAAGGAGGCGTGTCTGGGCTAGAGGTAGAAGGTTCTAGAAGGAGGCGTGTCTGGGCTAGAGGTAGAAGGTTCTAGAAGGAGGCGTGTCTGGGCTAGAGGTAGAAGGTTCTAGAAGGAGGCGTGTCTGGGCTAGAGGTAGAAGGTTCTAGAAGGAGGCGTGTCTGGGCTAGAGGTAGAAGGTTCTAGAAGGAGGCGTGTCTGGGCTAGAGGTAGAAGGTTCTAGAAGGAGGCGTGTCTGGGCTAGAGGTAGAAGGTTCTAGAAGGAGGCGTGTCTGGGCTAGAGGTAGAAGGTTCTAGAAGGAGGCGTGTCTGGGCTAGAGGTAGAAGGTTCTAGAAGGAGGCGTGTCTGGGCTAGAGGTAGAAGGTTCTAGAAGGAGGCGTGTCTGGGCTAGAGGTAGAAGGTTCTAGAAGGAGGCGTGTCTGGGCTAGAGGTAGAAGGTTCTAGAAGGAGGCGTGTCTGGGCTAGAGGTAGAAGTTCTAGAAGGAGGCGTGTCTGGGCTAGAGGTAGAAGGTTCTAGAAGGAGGCGTGTCTGGGCTAGAGGTAGAAGGTTCTAGAAGGAGGCGTGTCTGGGCTAGAGGTAGAAGGTTCTAGAAGGAGGCGTGTCTGGGCTAGAGGTAGAAGGTTCTAGAAGGAGGCGTGTCTGGGCTAGAGGTAGAAGGTTCTAGAAGGAGGCGTGTCTGAGCTAGAGGTAGAAGGTTCTAGAAGGAGGCGTGTCTGGGCTAGAGGTAGAAGGTTCTAGAAGGAGGCGTGTCTGGGCTAGAGGTAGAAGGTTCTAGAAGGAGGCGTGTCTGGGCTATAGGTAGAAGGTTCTAGAAGGAGGCGTGTCTGGGCTAGAGGTAGAAGGTTCTAGAAGGAGGCGTGTCTGGGCTAGAGGTAGAAGGTTCTAGAAGGAGGCGTGTCTGGGCTAGAGGTAGAAGGTTCTAGAAGGAGGCCTGTCTGGGCTAGAGGTAGAAGGTTCTAGAAGGAGGCGTGTCTGGGCTAGAGGTAGAAGGTTCTAGAAGGAGGCGTGTCTGGGCTAGAGGTAGAAGGTTCTAGAAGGAGGCGTGTCTGGGCTAGAGGTAGAAGGTTCTAGAAGGAGGCGTGTCTGGGCTAGAGGTAGAAGGTTCTAGAAGGAGGCGTGTCTGGGCTAGAGGTAGAAGGTTCTAGAAGGAGGCGTGTCTGGGCTAGAGGTAGAAGGTTCTAGAAGGAGGCGTGTCTGGGCTAGAGGTAGAAGGTTCTAGAAGGAGGCGTGTCTGGGCTAGAGGTAGAAGGTTCTAGAAGGAGGCGTGTCTGGGCTAGAGGTAGAAGGTTCTAGAAGGAGGCGTGTCTGGGCTAGAGGTAGAAGGTTCTAGAAGGAGGCGTGTCTGGGCTAGAGGTAGAAGGTTCTAGAAGGAGGCGTGTCTGGGCTAGAGGTAGAAGGTTCTAGAAGGAGGCGTGTCTGGGCTAGAGGTAGGAGCTGGGGTCAGTGGGGAAGCTCATGGAACCTGCTGCAAGGTTCTACAAGGGGGCTGGCAGAGGGGGCATCTGAGGCTCCTGTTGTTGAAGACGGCCACGTTGGCTGTTACCGCACACCAGAGATCGCAAACGGGTTTTGATTCCTTAGCCGTACCCGACCGCACCAGGGTCGCAAATGGCTACCCGTACCCGTACCCGTACCCGGCCGGGTAGGGTAGCCGGGTATCGGGTTAGGGTACGGGTATCGGGTACCCGGTTGCGACCTCTGCCGCACACCAATCGTGTTGAATAATAATAATCATCGTGTTGCTGCAGCATCACACGGCCTTGTCTTTGAAACTGACTGGGCCTGCGACGGAGATGGCGGCAGCAGCAGCAGCCTTCCCGTGGCCTCGTCTCTCCCGCACCACCACCACCCCACCCACCGCCCACCACCCACCACCGCCACCACCACCACCACCGCCACCACCACCACCACCGCCACCACCACCACCCCACCACCACCACCACCGCCGGTGGCGGTCGACGTCGAAGGGAAACTCGCCTGTTGGTGGCGGAGGCTCCGAGACTCGCTGTGACTCGGGCCCCTTACCCTGCTGAGGAGACGCGGGGTCCGGCGTGGAGCAGTTCCAGCGCTTGGCGCGGAACTGGTGCCGACACTCGGCCAGCGCCAGCCGGGCGCCCTCGGCCACGTGCGCCACGTGGTTCGGGCGCTGCAGGCAAATGTTGCGCTGTCGGGGGGACAGCCCCGGCGCCACGACGCACAGCAGCCGGTGCTCGGAGGGGTCGAAGTTGGGGGCCCACAGCGCCAGCGACCTGCGAGGGACGTGGGGGGGGGGGGTCAGGGGTCACGGTGGCCAGGGGATGTTGACTACCTCGCCTGGTGCGCGGGAGGTCGTGGGTTCGATGCCGACACCTGCCGCTGTGTATTTGAAGCCATGCCGCTACGAGGCGTTGAACCAAAAACACAAACAACCGCATTGGGCGTGCAACATCTAGGCAGAGAAGGCAAGAAGGTCGCTCAGGGAAATAAATGAACTTAGAAACTCGTGAGGCTCATCGCGGTTACCACCACGAGGGGCTGGCGACTGCCCACAGCTGTGCCAAGGTGCAGAGTCCCAGCAGCAGAAGCAGCAGCAGAGAGCAGCAGCAGCGGCTCCTGGTGCTGCCTCGCAGGAGATCCATCGCAACCCTCGTGGCCGGCAGCGCTGCGCAGAAGAGAAGCAAACCCGTGGTGACGGTGTCGATTTAAAGCTTTGGTGACTGCAGGGATTCATATTCTTGGCTCTTTCGGTAAAGTCATCACGTAGAAGGGAAATAATAAAATAATAAAAATATAAAACAATACAATTCACACGACGTTTCGATTGCAACACAAGCAATCATCATCAGGTTGTGAAACCACGGCAAGAACATTTTAAAAAAGTGGCGATTTTTTTCTTAACGTCAGCACCACGGACAGCGATTCTTTTACGAGCATAGATGGACTCAAATTTTGATTTAAAGCTTTCGTGAGAATTTTATTGTTTTATATTTGTATTATTTCCCTTCTACGTGACTTTACCGAAAGAAACAAGAATATGATGGTGACGATGTCAACTCCCTCGCCTGGTCGTGGGTTCGATCCCGACCCTGACGATGTCTTCTGCTGCTGCTGCTGCTGTAGATTTGGCCGGGAACAGCAGCAACAATTCAAGTCGCTTGTTAAAAATGTTCTTGCTGTGGATGTCACACCTGATGCCGATTGCTTGTGTTGCAGTCGAAACGTGGTGAGAATTGTATTCATCTTCTTGGTTCTTTCGGTAAAGTCACGTAGAAGGGAAGTAATAAAATAATAAAATAAAACATAATTATTATTATTTTATTATTTTATTATTTCCCTTCTACGTGACTTTACCGAAAGAACCAAGAAGATGAATCCCTGCAGTCACGAAAGCTTTAAATCGAGAATTGTATTGTTTTATATTTGTATTATTCTATTATTTCCCTTCTACGTGATGACTTTACCGAAAGAAGCAAGAATTTAAAATCTCCCTGTTAAAACTATTTAGGGCATAATCCCATCTGTGGTGGTAACTCAGAGCCAGGGCCTCAGAGTCGATATCCCACAATAGCGCGGCAGAGCCAAGCGCAAGTCGCCACGAATCAAGTCGAGCAATCAACACGTGAGAAGTCTTCTTGGTTCTTTCGGTAAAGTCACGTAGAAGGGAAGTAATAAAATAATAAAAATAAAACATAATAAAACAAGTCTTCTTGCGCTAACAAGCCGATTGTTATCGTCACTCCTATAACTGATCCCATATTAAGATCACAACCCAGGTAACAAAATCAATGCAAACTCTGAGGTTTTTTCGGTAAAGTCACGTAGGTAAAAAATTATGGAAATAAAATAATAATTAATGAAAATAAATCAATCACAAAAAATTATAAAGATACAATAATAAATGAACATGAATCTAATTTTCATTTATTCTTATTTTATTTTTTATTATTTTAATATAAATAAAATAATGATGCATGAAAATAAATCAAATTTTCATTTATTCTTATTTTTTTCATTATTTTAATACAAATAAAATAATGATGCATTAAAATAAATAAAATTTTCATTTATTCTATTTTATTTTCATTATTTTAATAAAAAATAATAATGCATTAAACTAAATAAAATTTTCATTTATTCTTATTTTATTTTCATTATTTTAATAAAAATAAAATAATAAAGCATTAAACTAAATAAAATTTTCATTTATTATTTTATTTTCATTATTTTAATAAAAATAAAATAATAATGCATTAAACTAAATCAAATTTTCATTTATTCTTATTTTATTTTCATTATTTTAATACAAATAAAATAATAATGCATTAAACTAAATCAAATGTTCATTTATTCTTATTTTATTTTCATTATTTTAATACAAATAAAATAATAAAGCATTAAACTAAATAAAATTTTCATTTATTCTTATTTAATTTTCATTATTTTAATAAAAATTAAATAATAATGCATTAAACTAAATCAAATTTTCATTTAATCTTATTTTCATTATTTTAATAAAAATAAAATAATAATGCATTAAACTAAATAAAATTTTCATTTATTCTTATTTAATTTTCATTATTTTAATAAAAATTAAATAATAATGCATTAAACTAAATCAAATTTTCATTTAATCTTATTTTCATTATTTTAATAAAAATAAAATAATAATGCATTAAACTAAATCAAATTTTCATTTATTCTTATTTAATTTTCATTATTTTAATAAAAATTAAATAATAATGCATTAAACTAAATCAAATTTTCATTTAATCTTATTTTATTTTCATTATTTTAATAAAAATAAAATAATAATGCATTAAACTAAATCAAATTTTCATTTATTCTTATTTTATTTTCATTATTTTAATAAAAATAAAATAATGCATTAAATAAATCAAATTTTCATTTATTCTTATTTTATTTTAATTATTTTATAAAAATAAAATAATAATGCATTAAACGAAATCAAATTTTCATTTATTCCTATTTTATTTCCATTATTTTAATAAAAATAAAATAATGCATTAAATAAATCAAATTTTCATTTATTCTTATTTTATTTTCATTATTTTAATAAAAATAAAATAACGCATTAAATAAATAAAATTTTCATTTATTCCTATTTTATTTCCATTATTTTAATAAAAATAAAATAATAACAATGGACGATGCTAAACCACGAAGTCTCACCGGCGCCAGGCGACTTGAACCTAGGAGAGGCAGAACGCGTTCACAACAACAACAATAACAACTAAAAACAACGCACCTCTCTTCGCAAAAAAGCACGACGGTTTTCACAAGGGGGAGAAAAACTGAAAATACTGAAAGGAGGAGGAGGAGGAAGAAGAAGAAAGCAAAAAAAACTTAAATATAATAATAATTTGGTGCGTTTCGAAGTTTAACGCGGACATTTAAAGCGCCAGTCTCTTCCGGCGGCGTCAATAGTGGTGACGTCACCGCCACGGCGGCTTCCCATTGGCTGAGGCCATTGCCACCGCCTCCTGCATAAATTATGTTAATTAGCGGTGAGGTTTGCAGCTGACGTCACGCGCCCATAAATTATGTTAATTAGGAGAGACGTTTACAAGCGGTGACGTCATCACTTCGTTACCCTATTACAATACGGGGCACAACAAACCCATTAAATTTAGATTTAAAGTTTCTTTCGTGACTGCAGCAGGGATTCATCTTCTTGGTTCTTTCGGTAAAGTCACGTAGAAGGGAAGTAATAAAATAATAAAAATAATTATTATTTTAATAAATAATAAAAATATTTATTATTTTATTACTTCCCTTCTACGTGACTTTACCGAAAGAACCAAGAAGATAAACCCATTAGAACCAAAGTATTATAACTGTGGGGGGTGAGAAACCATGGAGACGGGAGTTAAAATGCTGCCAAAGGATGTCAAAGGCGCCTTAGAGACGAGAATCTCTACCTCAGTTTGTAGCTCGCGAGGGGCGATCCATATAGGACTCACCACTGTGATCTCTACATTGGGTCAAACTTAACATCTCTGAATGTTCGACGGCTTGTGCACCAGATCTTATTTATTCATGATGTACTTGCAAAAAAATCTGCAGATTACCTGCTGGATCTCGTCTCTGTTTCAAAGAACAAATTTGACCTAAGGTCTACACTCATTTACCAGCTTAACATTCCCTATTGCCGTACATATACTGGAGGAAGGGCCTTTGCTATTGATGCCCCCAGGGTCTGGAATGCTGTTGCAAATAAATTGAAACTTGAGTCACTACCTATGAGATCTTCACTCAAAACTGCTTTAGAGGAGTTGTACACCCCTAGCTGCCAGTGCTATTCAGTGACCTAAAATAAAATGTTTCGCTCCGGATGATCGCTACAAAGTATGACCTGTGTTTTGATTTAGTGTGCTGATCTTAAAGGTGCATTGAAAAATTACAATACTCCGATTGATGCTCCTGCTGTTGTGGAGTGACTCATGCAGCCAGCTATGGCTGCAGGGTTTTGGTAGTACATGTTGTTTATGCCATTTATTGTGAAAATTCCGTCAGTTCCTATGATTGCTTTTTCATTGCCTTCATGGCTTTATTTTGGTGATTTCGAAAAGTGTATTGGTTTAGCCATGTTTGTGTTGTTGTAGTACAGAGTTAGACTGATGGCCTTAATCTAAGTTGTCTTGTGGTTGTTGTTGTTGTTTGACTTGCATCCCACTGGGATTTTTGCACACAGCGTTGGTGTACGGTGTTTTTTCTGCAATATTTTTTGCTGTCTTTTCTTGGATTTTCTGTTTGCACTTAGTCACATATTCACTTTAAGATGTTTTTTTGTTCATGTTTTTGTTTTTTGTTTGTTGCGGTTGCACCCGATTCAAGAGCTGAATGGCTCACAGGGCTATACCTAATAAATGAACTTGAACTTGAACTTGAGCTGTCTGTAAAAATATAGCATGCACCAAAACGAGAAAATATTTCCATCGCACCTGCACAAGTGTATGGACAATGGCAATCTTCATGCGATGCATAAGTGGTGTGTGTCAGCAGGTGTTGTTTCCCAAGGTTTCCGTGAATGAGCGAGTATCTTGAGCTGTGTGACTCAGCCCGAGGAGCCTCTTCTCCTCCAGAGTGTGTGGGGAAGGCTGTCCCCTTGGGTTGGTGCTGCACGGGTTCGCTGCGCTGTTCGGTCTTGTGCCAAGGAACGCTGCCAACTGTGCAAGAATTAGGGTTGGTTTCAATTGCCTTTGCCGGTCCAGAGAGTAGCGAGCATTGTAAGGCCGCTCTAGAGGTTTGCAGGCATGTGGGGTCGACCCCTGCTCCTTCCCTCCCACCCCACGTAGGGTGTGTGTGGTGCGCTTACAGCTGCCTCAAAGTGGCTGGCCTTGTGGGAAGCCCTGTGTTTTGTGAGCTTTCAGCATCGTCAGGTTGCCAAACGGAGCATACACGACAACGCGAGGCCCCTCCTTGTGGTGGTTTGTGTTGTGTGAAGTCCGTGCCAAAAGGTGTGTTTACATGGTGTGCGTGGGGGTCCTGTCCGTCCGAATTTGGACGCGTGTGGGGACTCTCCTCTGCCTGGGTGCATGCTTGCCTCAGGAGAGTGACTCCTGCCTGCCCTACTTGGGCAGGCTGGGGCCCACAAACGCTGTGTGGGAGCCAGGCGAGCCTTTGGGCTGGGCGCCTGGTCACCATGGCGTGCTTTTGGCGAGTGGAGAGTCGAAAGCCGCCAGCTACCTGGTTGATCCTGCCAGTAGCATATGCTTGTCTCAACGATTAAGCCATGCATGTCTGCGTGCAAACGGATGTTACAGTGAAACTGCGAATGGCTCATTAAATCAGTTATGGTTCCTTTGATCGCTCGACCGTTGCTTGGATAACTGTGGTAATTCTAGAGCTAATACATGCTGACGAGCGCTGACCTCCGGGGATGCGTGCACTTATTAGACCAAAACCAATCCGGGCTTGCCCGGACGCTTTGGTGACTCTGGATAACCACGTGGGCAGATCGCACGGCCCTGGTGCTGGCGACGTATCTTTCGAATGTCTGCCCTATCAACTTACGATGGCAGGCTCCGTGCCTACCATGGTGACCACGGGTAATGGGGAATCAGGGTTCGATTCTGGAGAGGGAGCCTGAGAAACGGCTACCACATCCAAGGAAGGCAGCAGGCGTGCAAATTACCCACTCCCGACTCGGGGAGGTAGAGACGAAAAATAACAATACAGGACTCTTTCGAGGCCCTGTAATTGGAATGAGTACACTTTAAATTCTCCATTGGAGGGCAAGTAAGTAGCAGAGCAGCTTCCTCGCTGCGATCTACTGAAAGTCAGCCCTTGAGACAAGGCTTTGTCCTGGTGCCAGCCATGGGTACCACGGCTCCTAAAAGGACCGAACACACTCGTGTGACTTCTTTTCGAGCATCTTATTCCGACGCTGCTAAAACAGCAGCTTCCTTGTCCTAAAAGAGCACGCCGACACATCCCAGTGAGGTACCGGGAGGACTCGGCCGGAAAAATACGGTTAGGTGAGCCGCCCCTAGGTCGGTGGGTGTCTGACAAAGTGACATTTTTTAAACCTGCAATTTCTATGCTATTTTAATATACGCGTCTGTCGGGGGGGGGGGGAGCAAAGCAAAAGAGCATTTTGCCAGCCCGAGGGAATTCGGTGCGAGAGAAACGATGCCCCGTGACACACATGAGAGCAATCCCGGCCAATTTCTCCCGTTTGATGGGGTCTATGTGTAAAAATTTTGACTTTTTTGAGTGCACGTGCAAATCTGCTGGAAAAGCCTGTGGAAGTTTCACGGCGTTCGTACGATATTTGGCGACACAAAAATGAGCGATTTCCCAGCTCGATGGAATTCGGCGCGACAGAAACGATGCCCCGTAACGCACATGAGAGCAATCCCGGCCAATTTCTCCCGTTTGATGGGGTCTATGTGTAAAAATTTTGACTTTTTTGAGTGCACGTGCAAATCTGCTGGAAAAGCCTGTGGAAGTTTCACGGCGTTCGTACGATATTTGGCGACACAAAAATGAGCGATTTCCCAGCTCGATGGAATTCGGCGCGACAGAAACGATGCCCCGTAACGCACATGAGAGCAATCCCGGCCAATTTCTCCCGTTTGATGGGGTCTATGTGTAAAAATTTTGACTTTTTTGAGTGCACGTGCAAATCTGCTGGAAAAGCCTGTGGAAGTTTCATCCGACGAAAAAAGCACGTTCTCGAGAAAGCAGGAGAGCTAAGTCATTCACAAATTAGCTGGATTTGGCTTGTGGTTCGTTTCCCAAGTAACAGAGCGGCATCAACCTTTAAGCGCACGCCAGTACATCCCCGTGGGATACAGGGGGTCTCGGCGGACTTTGCTCGGGGGAAAACGTCGACGTGAGCCGCCTGGCCATGCTGTTCATGGGTCTCTCCTTTTTAAGTTTCGCCTGCCAATTTATTTTCTCTAGCGGTTTTATACACTAACACTCGATGTTTTGGGAAAGGAATAAAATTGTTCAAAAAACGTATTCGCAATTCATGTCGTTAGATTGCTCTTGAAAATTCGTAAAAAAACGTACACGCCATACATGTTCTTCGCTTCCCTCTCGATACAAGTGAAGGGGAAAGACAGCCTTAACGGTTGCTAAAAAATCGCCCTTTACATATACATGGGTCGTCTTCCCCTCTCGACAACGGAGACAAGTAACCCACGCCAGGCACTGTCAGTAACTGCCATAGATCTGTCTTCTTGGTTCTTTCGGTAAAGTCACGTAGAAGGGAAGTAATAAAATAATAAAAATAAAACATAATAAAACAATTCTCACGACGTTTCGGCCACAACGCAAGCAGCCGTCCTCAGGTGAAAACCAGGTCCGTCGAGGCGACAGAGTCTGAATGAAACAGCACACGAGCTTGGAGCATATATATAAGCTGGGCGCATTGACAAAGGAATTTGCATATCAAAAGGAATTTAGCATAAATTTCGATTTAAAGCTTTCGTGACTGCAGGGATTCATCTTCTTGTTTCTTTCGGTAAAGTCACGTAGAAGGGAAGTAATAAAATAATAAAAATAAAATTGTTTTATTATGTTTTATTTTTATTATTTTATTACTTCCCTTCTACGTGACTTTACCGAAAGAAACAAGAAGATGAATTTAGCATATTTATGGGAAATGCAGGAATGTGATTAGTACTGCATATGCATGTGCATTATGCAGGATTAACAGCATCAAAGGGAGCTGCAGTTACTGCTGCTGCAGCAGTTGCTGCTGCTGCTGCAGTTTCTGCTGCTGCTGCAGTTGCTGCTGCTGCTGCAAGAACCAAGAAGATGAATCCCTGCAGTCACGAAAGCTTTAAATCGAAATTTAACTGCCATAGATCTGCTTTAAAATGCCCATTCGTCTTGCATCGCTCACGTTCCCGGAGCTTTGGGTAATGTCTGAGGCCTATCCCCGCCAATTTCTACCGTTTGTCGGTAGCTGTCTGTAAAAATATAGCATGCACCAAAACGAGAAAATATTTCCATCGCACCTGCACAAGTGTATGGACAATGGCAATCTTCATGCGATGCATAAGTGGTGTGTGTCAGCAGGTGTTGTTTCCCAAGGTTTCCGTGAATGAACGAGTATCTTGAGCTGTGTGACTCAGCCCGAGGAGCCTCTTCTCCTCCAGAGTGTGTGGGGAAGGCTGTCCCCTTGGGTTGGTGCTGCACGGGTTCGCTGCGCTGTTCGGTCTTGTGCCAAGGAAAGCTGCCAACTGTGCAAGAATTAGGGTTGGTTTCAATTGCCTTTGCCGGTCCAGAGAGTAGCGAGCATTGTAAGGCCGCTCTAGAGGTTTGCAGGCATGTGGGGTCGACCCCTGCTCCTTCCCTCCCACCCCACGTAGGGTGTGTGTGGTGCGCTTACAGCTGCCTCAAAGTGGCTGGCCTTGTGGGAAGCCCTGTGTTTTGTGAGCTTTCAGCATCGTCAGGTTGCCAAACGGAGCATACACGACAACGCGAGGCCCCTCCTTGTGGTGGTTTGTGTTGTGTGAAGTCCGTGCCAAAAGGTGTGTTTACATGGTGTGCGTGGGGGTCCTGTCCGTCCGAATTTGGACGCGTGTGGGGACTCTCCTCTGCCTGGGTGCATGCTTGCCTCAGGAGAGTGACTCCTGCCTGCCCTACTTGGGCAGGCTGGGGCCCACAAACGCTGTGTGGGAGCCAGGCGAGCCTTTGGGCTGGGCGCCTGGTCACCATGGCGTGCTTTTGGCGAGTGGAGAGTCGAAAGCCGCCAGCTACCTGGTTGATCCTGCCAGTAGCATATGCTTGTCTCAACGATTAAGCCATGCATGTCTGCGTGCAAACGGATGTTACAGTGAAACTGCGAATGGCTCATTAAATCAGTTATGGTTCCTTTGATCGCTCGACCGTTGCTTGGATAACTGTGGTAATTCTAGAGCTAATACATGCTGACGAGCGCTGACCTCCGGGGATGCGTGCACTTATTAGACCAAAACCAATCCGGGCTTGCCCGGACGCTTTGGTGACTCTGGATAACCACGTGGGCAGATCGCACGGCCCTGGTGCTGGCGACGTATCTTTCGAATGTCTGCCCTATCAACTTACGATGGCAGGCTCCGTGCCTACCATGGTGACCACGGGTAATGGGGAATCAGGGTTCGATTCTGGAGAGGGAGCCTGAGAAACGGCTACCACATCCAAGGAAGGCAGCAGGCGTGCAAATTACCCACTCCCGACTCGGGGAGGTAGAGACGAAAAATAACAATACAGGACTCTTTCGAGGCCCTGTAATTGGAATGAGTACACTTTAAATTCTCCATTGGAGGGCAAGTAAGTAGCAGAGCAGCTTCCTCGCTGCGATCTACTGAAAGTCAGCCCTTGAGACAAGGCTTTGTCCTGGTGCCAGCCATGGGTACCACGGCTCCTAAAAGGACCGAACACACTCGTGTGACTTCTTTTCGAGCATCTTATTCCGACGCTGCTAAAACAGCAGCTTCCTTGTCCTAAAAGAGCACGCCGACACATCCCAGTGAGGTACCGGGAGGACTCGGCCGGAAAAATACGGTTAGGTGAGCCGCCCTAGGTCGGTGGGTGTCTGACAAAGTGACATTTTTTAAACCTGCAATTTCTATGCTATTTTAATATACGCGTCTGTCGGGGCGGGGGGGGGATGCAAAGCAAAAGAGCATTTTGCCAGCCCGTAGGGAATTCGGTGCGAGAGAAAAACGATGCCCCGTGACGACACATGAGAGCATCCGGCCAATTTCTCCCGTTTGATGGGGTCTATGTGTAAAAATTTTGACTTTTTTGAGTGCACGTTGCAAATCTGCTGGAAAGCCTGTGGAAGTTTCACGGCGTTCGTAGCGCACTATTTGGCGACACAAAATGAGCGATTTCCCAGCTCGATGGAATTCGGCGCGACAGAAACGATGCCCCGTAACGCACATGAGAGCAATCCCGGCCAATTTCTCCCGTTTGATGGGTCTATGTGTAAAAATTTTGACTTTTTTGAGTGCACGTGCAAATCTGCTGGAAAAGCCTGTGGAAGTTTCACGGCGTTCGTA